>CAUYQV010009864.1:0-51071 GCA_963574575.1 Galagoides demidoff
CCTCCAACTCCTGGGCTCAAGCGAGTCTCCTGCCTCCGCCTCCCAAGTAGCTGGGACCACAGGCGCCCGCCACAACGCCTGGCCATTTTTTGGTTGCAGCCATCATTGTTGTTTGGCGGGCCCGGGCTGGGGATTTGAACCCACCGCCTTAGGTGTACGTGGCTGGCGCCTTAGCCGATTGAGCCACAGGCGCCGAGCCCTTGTGAGCTTTAAGATCCCATCGCAGCAGGGTCTGAATGCTGAGGAAATAATCAGGCAATCAATGAAGGCAACTAAGTTAGGAATAAGGACCATAGAGGTTGTTAGCTGTGCTCTCTTTCTCCTAAAAAAAGCCACAGTACCACCTGGTACCCTGGTGATATATTGCAATATGTTGTCATTAAGAGCAAGGACTTCTATTTTAATTTTTTTTAGAAATAAGGCCTTGCTTGTTCTGTTCCCTAGGCTGAGATACAGTGGCACAATCATAGCTCACTGTAACCTCAAATTCCTGGGCTCAAGTGATTCTCCTACCTTAGCCTTCCAAGTAGCTGGGGACTACAGGCACATGCCAACATGCCCAGCTAATTTAAAAAAAATTCTTTTTGTTAGAGATGGGTTCTCAATATGTTGCCCAGGCTGGCCTCAAGGGCTCCACCTGCCTCAGATTCCTAAAGTGCTGGGATTACAAGCATGAGCCTCCATATCTGACTCCTGTCATTTATTTTGACTTTGCTATGGCATTTATGTTGCCATGAAAAAATTTCTTTATCTGTTTTCTTTGTGATTTTTAGCACCCAATAACATTAATTATTTTTTCTGAAATGGATTTAAATCTTTAAAAGATCATTTTGGCTGTCCATGGAGAATGGACTATAGAGGGATGATAGAGTTAGCATGGGAGCAGAGAAAGAATTGGGGATTTGGGCTCAGGAAATGGCCAAATTTCAGCTTCCTCCCTTGTCGGTCATATGAATCTTGTCATCAGATTGCTTCACCACTCTAAGTTAACTTTTTAAACTGTAGCATAGAGCAATAATAATAACACTGAACATTTATAGTGCTCTTAATATGTTCCAGATTCTCTTCTAAACACTTCACATGTATTATCTCATTTAATCTTTGCCGTAATGGTAGAGTGAGAAAAGAGGATCATGGAGAGGTTAAGCTTCTTGCCCAAGTCACACATTTTCGGTGGCAGAGTTAGAATTTCAACACTGTCAGTCTAATTCCTGCTTTCAAGACATGCACTTAATCCCAAGAAGCTAGTGGATGTAAACATTCTTTGGAGACTGGGATGTTCTGTGTGTGTGTGTGTTGTGTACCGACATGGCAGCTGGAAGATGGTGAAAGGTGGATGTTGGTGATACTTGGGTTTGCTTCCTGGCTGTGTGACACTGTGAATAGGTCAGTGCTTATTTCTGAGCCTCAGTCTGTCTTTTGTTTTGTTTTGTTTTTCTCTTTTTCTGTCTTTCTTTTCCCTCCCTCCTCCTCTCCTCTCTTCCTTTTGTTCTTTATTACTGAGACATAATTTGCATACCATAAAATCGGCTCATTTAAAATAAACAATTAGGCCAGGTGCAGTGGCTCACACCTATAATCCTAGCACTCTGGGAAGCCAAGGCAGGTGGATCCCTTGAGCTCAGGAGTTCAAGACCAGTCTGAGCAAGAGCAAGGCTCTGCCTCTACTAAAAATAGAAAAAATGGTGGGCACTGTGGTGGGCACCTGTAGTCCCAGTTACTTGAGAGGCTGAGGCAAAAGGATTGCTCAAGCCCAAGAATTTGAGGTTGTTGTGAGGTATAGCCCTCTACCAAGGCCACCTTTTGAGCCTCTGCCTCAAAATAAATAAATTAATTAATTGGCTTGGCGCCTGTGGCTCAAGCAGCTAAGGCGCCAGCCACATACGCCTGAGCTGGCGGGTTCAAATCCAGCCCAGGCCCACAAAACAATAATGACAGCTGCAACCAAAAAAAAAAAAAAAAAAAGCCTGGCATTGCGACAGGCACCTGTAGTCCCAGCTACTTGGGAGGTGGAGGCAGGAGACTCACTTGAGCCCAGGAGTTGGAGGTTGCTGTGAGCTGTGATGCCACAGCAGTCTACCCAGGGTGACAGCTTGAGGCTCTGTCTCAAAGAAAAAAAGCTAATTAATTAATTGACTGAAAAATAAACAGTTGACTGGATTTAGTTTATCCACAGAGTTGTGCCATGGTCATCAATGTACTTTTTTTTCATTGCAGGTTAATATGAGGGTACAAGCTACTAGGTCACAATATTTGTGTTTGTTAGGTAGATTCCCTCTTGTAGGTGCGTCCCACACCCAAAAAGTGTGACATATACCCCTACATTGTGCCCGTTAAGTGGCAGCACAACAATCCCCTCCCCTCTTCTCCTCTCCTGCCTCCCTTGTTCCCCCAACCCCCAACTTGAATTGAACTGAGTTTTTGTCTTATGTGGGTGTATATTAGATAATCTGTTGGCTTCATATTAGAATTGAGTACATTGGATATTTGGTTTTCCATTATTGTGATATTTTACTAAAGAGAATGTGTTTCACCTCCGTCCAGGTTAATAGAGAAAATGTAAAGTTTCCATCTTTCATGGTATACATATACCGCAGTTTGTTAATCTATTCCTAGGTTGATGGGCATTTAGGTTGTTTCTCCATCTTGGTAATTATAAATTGAGCTGTAATAAACAATCTAGTGCAAATGTCTTTATGACAGAATGATTTTTTTTCTTCTGGGTAGATACCTAGTAGTGGGATTGTGGGGTCAAATGGGAAGTCTAATTTGAGTTCTTTGAAGACTCTCCATACTTCTTTCCTAAGAAGCTGTATTAGTTTGCACTCCCACCAACAGTGTAAAAGTGTTCCCCTTTCTCCACATTCGCGCCAGCACCTGCAACTTTGGGACTTCTGTGATGTGGGCTATTCTCACTGGGATTAGGTGATATCTCAGGGTGGTTTTGATTTGCCTTTCTCTGATGATTAATGACAAAGCATTTTTTCATATGTTTGTTAACATTTTTCCATATGTTTGACATTCATCTGTCTTCCTCAGAGGAGGTTCTGTTCATGTTTCTTGCCCGCTGATAGATGGGAGTTTTATCTCTTTTTTTGTTGATTAATTTGAGTTCTCCATAGATCCTAGTTATCAAGCCTTTGTCAGATTCATAACATGCAAATAACTCTTCCCATTCTGAAGGTTGTCTAGTTGCTTTAATTGTTGTGTCCTTAGCTGTGCTCAGTCTACTTTTAGAACACTTTCATCACCCAAAAAAGCACCATTCCCTTTAGCAGTCACTGCCCATTCCTGTCACCCCAACTCTAGCCCTGGGCAACCACTCCTTCTTTTTTTATGATTATATATATATATATTTTTTCTTTTTTTTACTTTTTTGAGGCAGAGTCTCACTATGTTGCCCTCTGTAGAGTGCTGTGGTGTCACAGCTCACAGCAAACTCTTAGGCTTAAGCAATTCTGTTGCCTCAGCCTCCTGAGTAGCTGGGACTATAGGCACCTGCCACAACACCCAGCTATTTTTTGGTTGTAGTTGTCATTGTTGTTTGGCAGGCCTGGGCTGGTCTCGAACCCACCAGCTCTGGTGTATGTGGCTAGTGCCCTAGCCGTTTGAGCTATAGGCGCCGAGCCTACTCATTCTTCTGTTTCTACACATTTAAGCCTCTTTTCTTACTCCGTAAAGTTGGTGTGCTAGAGGTTGGGGGGGGTGCATTTCTCCAATGTCTTCCACAGAGGGGTTTTTGTTGAGCAAGATTGCTGAAATGAAGAAAGACTGAGGAAGCTAAAGAGTTAAATTGCTCTGTCCAAAAAAATAGAGACTGAGATAGAGTGTGAGAGTGATTTGGGAAGATTCTAGAAGGTGGAAAGGATGGAACCAGCCGAGCTGAGGGGCAGGGTTAAGATAAGACAAAAGGCCAGAGAAGAACTTTGTGCAGAAGAACCATGCTTGTAACAGAGGTAGAAATTGAGGTTGTAGTGTGTCTGTCATGTGGTATAAACGCCTCCACTGCTCCTCATAAAATCTTCAGAAAAGTATACAGTACTCAGCCTGCCAGGTAGAATTGGATTTGTTTTGGGGGATGGGACAGAGGACTGAGTCCTGCCTCCAGGTGGCCGTGGGGCTAGAACAGCAGCACTTCAGTGCCCCTCACTCCTACTCAGTGAGGACTGTGTGATGTAACACGGGAGAAAAGGCTCACGGTTCAGTGTGAGCACATGGCCAGTGTCTAAGCCACATCACTCATCCAGCGCCAGCCAGGAAAGCCCCTGTGATGGCTTCGTGTCCTGCCTTCCCTTCCAGAACCCAACGTCTTTCTCATCTTCAGTCAAGGACTGCAGGGCTGTTTGGAGGCCCAGGGTGGGCAGGTCAGAGTCACCCCAGCCTGCAATGCCAGTCTCCCTGCCCAGCGCTGGAAGTGGGTCTCCCGAAACCGGCTCTTCAACCTGGGCAGCATGCAGTGCCTGGGCACAGGCTGGCCGGGCACCAACACCACGGCCTCCCTGGGCATGTACGAGTGTGACCGGGAGGCACTGAATCTTCGCTGGCACTGCCGCACACTGGGTGACCAGTTGTCCCTGCTCCTGGGGGGCCGCACCAGCAACATGTCCAAGCCTGGCACTCTCGAGCGGGGTGACCAGACCCGTGGTGGCCAGTGGCGCATCTATGGCAGTGAGGAGGATCTCTGTGCCCGGCCCTACTATGGTGAGTGGTTGCTTGCAGGCAAGGGAATGGGATCCCTTGTAATCACATCTTTAATTATAACAAGAAGCATTTTTCAATAATTAAGAAATTTTACTTCAAAATATTTAATTTACTTTAAAATTTTCAAAATTAATATACACTTGTACAGACTTCAAATAGTACAAAAGTATATAACATAACATGCAATGAAAAAAGCCCACTGACCAGGGGAGACCCCGTGGCACCACCCCCCACCACAAGTGTCTTAGTCCCAGTTTTGCAGATGGTGAATGGGGACTGGAGTCTCCCAGGGAGGGGCCTCTTACAGTGGGCAGCTCCAGCCGGGGGGTCCTTCCTGGAAGCCATCCTGAATTCCAAGATGGAACTTAGGAGGGAGGCATGGAGCCTCTGGGAGGGGGAGCTGAGCAGGGATTCAGGCTCAGCCCTCTGAGGGTGACTGGGAGTCCCCTCACCCAGCTGGACTGTGGGGTGGTAGTGGGGAGCCCCTGCTCAGTCAGCCCTGTGAGAAGAGCAGGGATGTCTCCCAGGCTCCTGGGCTGACCTAACAGCAGAGGGGCCCTAAAGCCTCTGTCTGGCGCGGGTGCCTTCTTCCATGTTCTGCTGACCCCTGTCCACCCCCAGCACCCTGGGTGATATAGGGGATTTTCCTCTAGGATTGAGGGGGGTGGTGGCAGCCTCTGGGCTCCAGATTCCAAGGACCTGACTCCCATCGCTGCAGAGGTCTACACCATCCAGGGGAATTCCCACGGGAAGCCGTGCACCATCCCTTTCAAATATGACAACCAGTGGTTCCACGGCTGCACCAGCACGGGCCGCGAGGATGGGCACCTGTGGTGTGCCACCACTCAGGACTATGGCAAAGATGAGCGCTGGGGCTTCTGCCCCATCAAGAGTGAGAGCAGCAGGGGTGGGGGGTGCTCCTTGAGGGAGGCTGGGGGTGTGGGTC
Source organism: Galagoides demidoff (assembly GCA_963574575.1). Lineage (NCBI taxonomy): Eukaryota > Metazoa > Chordata > Mammalia > Primates > Galagidae > Galagoides > Galagoides demidoff. Next base: position 5,648 of record CAUYQV010009864.1, read on the forward strand.
CCCCTCCTGCCTGGGCAGCCAGTGGTGTGTGTGTGTGTGTTTGTGTTTGTGTGTCCCTGTATTCCCGCGGGACCCCGGTGAGAGTATGAAAGAGTGGGCTGGGGAGGGACCATTGTCGGGCTGTCGCGGTGGCAGGTAATGACTGCGAGACCTTCTGGGACAAAGACCAGCTGACTGACAGCTGCTACCAGTTTAACTTCCAGTCCACGCTGTCCTGGAGAGAGGCCTGGGCCAGCTGCGAGCAGCAGGGGGCGGATCTGCTGAGCATCACGGAGATCCACGAGCAGACCTACATCAATGGTGGGCTGACAGGGCGGGGTGGGGGGGGTCTCACCCTCCCTGGGGGCAGGGCGAGTCTCAAAAGCCCAAGACCTGCTCCCACAAGTGGAGGGCCCTGGGCCCTTTCTCCCTGGGGCAGGGTGGGGTGGGACTTGAGCTGTCCTTGAGGCTGGACTGCAGAGAGAGCCCGAGGGCAGCACCTGGGCCTGCCCTGCTCAGCGCCCCGCCCGCTTCAGGGCTCCTCACTGGGTACAGCTCCACCCTGTGGATTGGCCTTAATGACTTGGACACCAGTGGAGGTTGGCAGTGGTCAGACAACTCGCCCCTCAAGTACCTCAACTGGGAGAGTGGTAAGGCTCCAGGCTGGGTACAGGGTGGTGGAGGGACCCCCCACTTCCCTCCCTTTTACTCCCTTCCTGTGTCCTATTCCGGGCGGGCAAGGGGATGTAGGAAGCACAGATTTCCACCCCCTCCTGGCCTGGGCCCCACTCGCCCACACAGTGCAGCTCTGCCCCTGGCCAGTGGACTGAATTCCAGCCTCCACTCTCCCCTGCAGCCACCAGGTGGGCAGCGGGCACCAGCACAGCTGGCAGCCTGGCCAGGAACGTGGGGGGTGATGGCTGGGCAGATGGTTCAGGACCATGTGGGCCCAGGTTAGACTGTGGTGAGGACCCTGTGGTGGAGCTGACCGAGGGCTGGGCTTCTGCAGCTGGCTCAGGCTTCCCAGGGAGGTTCTGAGGAGGGCTCCAGGGGCCATGAGGTAAGCTGCTTTCCTGGGGCGCTGGCGCTCTGCCCTGCCCACAGATCAGCCGGACAACCCCAGTGAGGAGAACTGTGGAGTGATCCGCACTGAGTCCTCTGGCGGTTGGCAGAACCGTGACTGCAGCATTGCGCTACCGTACGTGTGCAAGAAGAAGCCCAATGCCACTGCCGAGCCGACCCCTCCAGGTGAGCTGGGGGCCAGGCCACAGGGTGGGAGTGGGGCCCATCAGGGTCACAGCCACCTTGCCCATCCTTGTGCTACCTCCAAGCACAAGGTGACCTTGACCCTTCTCTTATTTGTTTACTAAAGTCTGAACAAATTGGAATGTGCCATTAATTTATTCAAGAAACATTTGTTGAGATCTGTGTTAAAATGTTGAGAATACTCACTGTGCCCTCACAGAGACCACAGTCTGCTAGAGGTGACAGACATGTCAACACACAATTAGAATATCCTGGGTCATGGACTATTATAGAAATGTGGATAATAAGTATTAGAGGGGCCTATCCAGTTGAGTCTAAGTTTAAAAGGAAAAAAGAGGGGCTGGGCATGGTGGCTCACCCCTGTAATCCTAGTACTCAGGGAGGCTGAGGCGGATGGATTGCCTGAGCTCACAGGTTCAAGACCAGCCTGAGTCAGAGTGAGACCCGTCTCTAAAAATAGCCAGGCATTGTGGCAGGCGCCTGTAGTTTCAGCTACTTGGGAGGCTGAGGCAACAGAGTTGCTTGAGCTCAAGAGTTTGAGGTTGCTGTGAGCTATGATGCCACAGCACTCTACTAAGGGGGACAAAGTAAGACTCTGTCTCACAAAAAAAAAAAAAAAGAAAAGAAGAAGAAGGCATAAAGAGCTGTGAGGGAAGGGCATTCCCAGCCGAGGGAACAGCGTGGGCAAAGGCATGGGGGCCTTTAACAGCTTTAAAGGAAGCTGAGTACTGCAGTTTGTTTATAGACTCTGAGTACTTAAAGTGTGGTTCAACCCTCAGCTGCACAGCATCCGCTGTGAAGTTCTGGTAAATGCACTGTCAGGCCCCACCGCAGGTTAACTGGATCAGAACCTGTGTTTATCCACAGGTGCAGTTTCACATGAAGTTACAGTCTGGAAGCTCCGGCTTAGAGGGTGTGGTGAAGCAAAGTTGTTCAGAAAGGCAGGTTGCAGCCAGTCCCTGAAAGGTCTTGGCTGCTGGACGGAGTTTGGGTGGGGAAGCTGGGCTGTGGAGAGCCTTTGCAGGTGTTTAAGCCAGGGAGTGTCTTGCCCACATTAGTGACTCATAGAGATAGCTCTAGGGGCCTCATGAAGGAATTGGGGAGATGGGCAGGGCCTGTGCTATGGGGACTGCCCCTTACTGCTGTGTGGCCCTGGGCAAGCAGCTTAGTCTCTGAGGTGCAGTTTTCTCCTGCAACTTGAGAAGAAACTCACCCCCCCCCACCCCTTGCAGGGTGGTTGTAAGGCTGGAGACCTGGCCTGGCACAGGGGTGCGCCCTTGTGGGTGGGTGTTTATCAGCGGGAGTTGGAGGGGCTACTGCAGTAGTTCAGGAAGCCATGGGATGGTTACGAAGGGAAACGTGCCCAAACCAGGAAGAAATCTACAAACCCAGAAAAAGGAAAGAGCGTATAGGGTCAGACTTCTTCTCCTGACCATTAAAGTCTTGTCAGAGATTGATTCAGGACTGTTTGCCATTGCTTTCTCTCCCCACTCCCTTAGGGAGCAGAGGCTTGAAACGTCGGCAGCACCACCTAGGGCACACCCAGCTCCTGGAGGGTGCAGAGGTGGGGGCCACAAATCCAGCCTTCCCAGAAGCAGCTTTCTTTCTTTCTTTCTTTCTTTCTTTCTTTTTTTTTTTTTTTTTTTTGAGACAGAGCCTCAAGCTGTCACCCTGGGTAGAGTGCTGTGGCATCACAGCTCACAGCAACCTCCAATTCCTGGGCTGAAGCGATTCTCCTGCCTCTGCCTCCCAAGTAGCTGGGACTACAGGCGCCTGCCACAACGCCTGGCTGGTTTTTTGGTTGCAGCCATCATTTTTGTTTGGCGGGTGCAGGCTGGATTCAAACCCACCATCTCAGGTGTATGGGCTGGTGCCTTAGCTGCTTGAGCCACAGGCGCTGAGCCCAGAAGCAGTTTTCTGAAGGAAGGAGCGACCTCCAAAGGACAGAGTGTGGGCATGCCTAGCCCACTTGTGGCCCCCCAAGTCCTCCATTCCCTGGGTCTTCTCCCTGTGACCCCTGTGGGGAGTCCTGCTTCCCCACTCACCCCCACCCTACTGCTTCCCCACCCACCCCCACCCCCAGTCCTGCTCCAACTTGCAGAGATGTCTATGACTCAATTTCCTCTCCTCACCCCAGCCCGCATCTTTCTACATGAAGCATATTCTAGGCAGCTAGTTCAGGTGGTTCTACTTTCTGGGTCTCATCACTCACAGCATGTCATTTTGAAGGCAGATGCCATCGTGCCCTAAAGGCACCCACATTTCCTGAGCTCCTTTTCTGGTCTGAACTGTCACTAAAATCCAGTTCTGTCTCCCATGTTAGCCTTGAGCTTAGTTCATTGGCCAGGAAGACATGATTGACAAGTCCTGGAGCCAAGGAGTGCTCCTCAGACTCAGCCCTGCCCACTTTGCCAGGCATCTCAGCCAAGGTATGGCTGGACCCTGGAGTGGCCTGCTGAGATGGAGCAGATCCTAGAATCCCAGAGTGGGCCATTGCTTTGAGTGGGCACATGCTTTCCTGCCCAACCAGGCAGAATCCTGCCTGAGCCTGACATTGTGGGTGGTTTGGTGAAGTCCTGTTTTCTCTTGCCAAAACCAAAGTGAAGGCTTGTTTGCTTCAGCTGCCCTCGACCCTAATCCCCAGAGGGTGAATCTGAAATGCCGGGAAGTGGGGACAAGGGAGGGCCTGTGACTGGGCTGTTTCTCAGTTCAGGGGTTTGGAGAGAGGATATGGGGATGGGAAGGAGCAAGAGGAGGAGGAAATGAGCCGATCTGTAGTGACTTTGTGGGCCCCTGATGTTCCTGGTCACCCACTCATCACAGCCTCAGGATGCCTGGTGGGCCTGACTGGGCCACCTTAGTGGCTCAAGACCCCTTAGTGGCTCAAGACCCCATTTACCCACTCCCTTCATCCAGGACTGCCCAGTCCAGCACACAGTGGGCACTCAATAAATGTTATTTGAGAGAATAACAGTGGTTCCGTTTACCTGCCAGGATGGCCACAAGCTAAGTTTGGATCTCAGAGGGGGGCTGTTGTTTGCCAGCCTTCACTCCATTTTCTGAGGAGGAAACTGAGGCCCATGGGGCTGGTTTATCCTTACTCCCCACTCATCTTTTTCTGAGAGCTGCAGCCAGAGGGGCTGTCCTGTCCAGGTGGTATCTGCCACCGTCCTCTGGGTCTCTGTCCTGGGCCCACAGCAGCTCTGGAAGGTTTTGTGTTTTCAGCATCTCCAAGATCTGTCCTAGTGGGGAGGGATAACATGGAGTCCCTGCCTGTGTGGACACCCTGTGGGTTGGGTCTCTGAGCAGTGGCCTTGTGGGTCTCTCCAGACAGGTGGGCCAACGTGAAGGTGGAATGTGAGCCAAGCTGGCAGCCCTTCCAGGGCCACTGCTACCGCCTGCAGGCTGAGAAGCGCAGCTGGCAAGAGTCCAAGAAGGCGTGTCTGCGGGGCGGTGGCGATCTGCTCAGCATCCACAGCATGGCTGAGCTGGAATTCATCACCAAGCAGATCAAGCAAGGTGAGGAGGGGCCCACCCATGAGTCCTCTCCACCGCCCACCCGGTCCTGCCCGCAAGCCTTCCTCCTCTGCTGGTGGTAGAGACTGACCTTTTGGTGTCTTCTCCACCCTCTTCTCCTGCTGCATCCCCAGAGGTGGAGGAACTTTGGATCGGCCTCAATGATTTGAAACTGCAGATGAATTTCGAGTGGTCGGACGGGAGCCTTGTGAGCTTTACCCACTGGCACCCCTTTGAGCCCAACAACTTCCGGGATAGTCTGGAGGACTGTGTCACCATCTGGGGGCCGGTGAGACCCCCTCTCCCTGCCATAGGGTCACACAGAATACACCCCCACCCTCCCGGTGCTACCCCAGCTGAAGGACAGCCTAGTATTAGCTCTTGCCTAGAATCACCCATGCCTCCCCCTGTCCTCTCAGCAGTCCTTTCCTTCCACATGAAGAGTGCACCAGGGTCTGAATCCTCCCTCTACCCCCAACTAGCTGCATCACCTTGGGCAAGTTACTAGGGGGTCACTGACAGGCTGAAAGTTAATTCTAGTGAAGACAGGCATTTTGCCTGGCTCATTCTTGGTCCACTGCCAGCTGCCTTTCCCTGCCAGCAGGTGGCGTCAGAACCACATTATGTGCAGATGCTCCAGGAGCAGGGCTGTTGTCTGCCAGCCTTCACTCCGCAACCCTACTCAGCCCAAGAACCTATCTTAAAACATTATGGGGTTATGACAATTTGCTGTGGTTTTGGCTTAGACATGGTGTGGATAGGTGAGGTAATTGATACAGGGCTTCAAGCAGAGATAAGAGATCCTTTAAAAAGGGTTAAAACCAAGGAACAGACTCCCCTTCCCAGGGACAGACAGGACGGTCTGCTGTCAGATACCATAGACAGCACCAAGGATGACAATAGCAGGGCCATTTGCTGTAGAGAATGCTATTTAAGAATTTTAAAGCATTACTGAGTGTCTACTGTATGCCAAGGCATTTCTCTGGGTGTGGGATATACAAACAAACATGCTGCCCCCAGGATGGAGCTTAAAGGCAGACAACTGCTAGCCAGGAGAGCTTAGATGATTAGCAGGATCTGAGGTCTGAATTCCTCTTCAGCTTCATCACCAGCGTCTGCTCACCCTGGCTCTGCAGGCTCTAGCTTGACATCTTGGAATCCCAGCTGTCTCTCCCACCATAGGTTACTCTAACAATCTTAGCCAATTTGTTTTTGATGTTTGTAAAATGAGCTATAAATAATTTAAAAGAACACCTTTTCCCATTTAGATGGTGCGTATTATAGTTTCAAGGCATTGGCATATCAACTATTTGTGCTCTCATCCACCCTGTGGGTCTTATTGAACCAGTCCTGCTCTCCCCACTGTGCAGCCTTGGACAGAGGTGTCAGGTCTATTGCTCGGAATCACCCAGCAAGTCAGAGGCAAGGCCAAGTCTGGAAACCAGGTTCCAAGAAGGACTTGGGAGATTTGGAGGAATTGGTGATAAGCATCTTCCCTTACCCTGTGTCCCTAGGAAGGTCGCTGGAATGACAGTCCCTGTAACCAGTCCTTGCCATCCATCTGCAAGAAGGCAGGCCAGCTGAGCCAGGGGGCCGCTGAGGAGGATCATGGCTGCCGCAAGGTGAGGGTGTTTCTGGAGCTATCCTGAGCAGATGGAATCCTGCAGCCTCGCATAGCATCGGCCCCCTGCACCTCCTCACAGTTGTCCATACTGCTTGCTTCCTTTAGAAGTGATATTGGGTAGAGCAGGCTGGGTGGGGCTGTTGGGAGGAAGCCCCGAGCCCACTCTGTAGGGAGCCACCTCCCAGGGCAGCAAAGAACAGGGGATCTGGCCCAGTCATGGCTGTGGAGGTTGCCAGGTGAGGTCTGGCCTCTACACGCCCAGCCCTACTTCCTGCTCCACTGTCTGATCTGCTCTGCGCACTGCCCTATCTGCCACAGAGGAGTGAGGCCACTCAGGTGCGCCTTCTCCCTCCTGTGTTCTTAGCCCCACTGGGCTTCCAGAAGATGTTCAGGGAAGGAGGGGGTTAAGGAGTGAAAGGTAAGTGAGTGGGGGGTGAGTATAGGCTGAGGGCTGGGGCAGTGATGATGATGGACCCACTCCCCTCTTCTGGCCCCCTAGCTGAGCAGGGTATGAGGTGTGGAGGGGTGTGGGACAGGTGCGCAGTGAGGATACTTTGTGGCCTTTTGGCACCCCTCCTGGTCCCTTGCTGTCATGATGGCTCCTCCCTCTGTTTACCATTGGATTAAGCCCCTTAGCACACCCCAAGCCCACCCGCAGAGGAGGAGTGCATGATCCAGTGGGGAGGAGGGAGAGCAGGCCCAAGCCCAGCTGCAAGTCCAGGGACCAGCGTGGTCAGGCATGGCCCAGGGTGCTGTCCTGCTCGGGTGAGGTAGAAGAAGAGAGATGGAGAGGAAGTCCAACTGCCCTGGCACCAGAGCCAGCCTAGAATGTGTGTGGGGTACTGAGTGGCCATGATTAACATCCTGAGATCACCAGGGATTTAGTACAGGCTCTGCTGGGCAGATGCCCCCTGCCAAGTCACTTCTCTCCTGCCGTGGCTCCTACCAGCCACCCAGGGTGACACTGTGACTGCCACTGTCTCCTCTGAGGTCCTCCTCTTACCCCAGGCCAGGAACATCCCCTGAGATTTGAGCTTTTCCAGGCCCCCAAGGACTACCCAGTCCCCTCTCCATCCTGGCAACTGTCCCCAGCTTTTCAGCTCTGCTTTCCCAGCCAGCTGGCAATCTCCCCACTGTCTCTTGGCTTAAATGCCCAAGAGAGGTGTCTGATGGGCCATTCATCTTCCTGAACCAGGCCATGGGCTGGTCGCCAACTGCCTCTTGATGGGCCATGCTGGGCCATGCTTCCAATCCCAGGCCCACAGTTGTGGTCGATGGTGGGGACAATTATGGGGGAAAGAGACATGGTAAAAAACGCAGCACAGGAACTGCCATCTCTGGGGTCAAACTAGATTCCTCTGCCCTGCACACATTTGGTGATGCACCTGCGGGCACTCCCACCCCAGGATTTGTGGGTGAGGGTGAAGGGTCATCTGCCCCCCCACACCCCTCTTCTGCCTTCTCTTTTGAGCCAGGGTTGGACATGGCACAGCCCATCCTGCTACTGGCTTGGGGAGGACCAAGTGACCTACAGTGAGGCCCGGCGCCTGTGCACTGACCATGGCTCTCAGCTGGTCACTATCACCAACAGGTACAGGAGGAGGTGGATGACCCCACCAGCCCTTTCCCGTGCCTGGGCCTAATGTAGCCCTTCCACGAGATGACATAGCATTGTGCCATCATGCCCAGAAGGACCTAGAGTCCTTTGAGCCTGGGTGGCCTCCAGGTCCTTTTAAACATCTTATCACAAGAATGACTCTTCACTTGTTACATGACCCCAGTGTGGGGCAGGGCCTAGACGGGGCCCAGGGCCAGCAGAGGTGTGGACCGGATGCCTGAGAAAGACAGGACTTGACTCTCTCTACTGACTCTCTTTCTCTCTCTGACTCTCTACTTTCTTCTCAGGAAGTGGTATGGAGAGCTGGGTGGCTCTGTGAGGCAGCTGCAGGGCCCCAGGGGTCCTGGGCAAGGGCAGCACCCAAGCTCCCAGTGCAGGGTGTCTGGCCAGAGCTAAGGGAATGGGGGGTTGTTGACCTCCCTCCCTTGACCAGCCTGTCTCCTAAAGGTTTGAGCAGGCCTTCGTCAGCAGCCTCATCTACAGCTGGGAGGGTGAGCACTTCTGGACAGCCCTGCAGGACCTCAATGGCACGGGGTCCTTCCGCTGGCTCAGTGGGGACGAGGTCATGTACACCCACTGGAACCGGGACCAGCCTGGTGAGCCCCTCTTCACTGCACTCAGTCAGTCCCTTCTCCGACTCACCCTGGTGAGGCTGGATGGCCAAGGTGGACCTGCCTTGCCAGCACCCAGCCCTATACCGTCCCAGTAAACGAGTCATTTGTACAGTGTGGTACAGGGGTTAGGAGCAAAAGCTCTGGAGCCAGACTGCCTGGTTCAGATCCCATCTCTGCTCAGAACTCTGCATCCTCTGAACCTCAGTTTCCTTATCTGTCAAATGGGAACAATGGTGTGTTCCTCACAAGGTTGAGGAAAGTGCTAATGTGTGTAAAGGATTAATATGTGTGAAGTGTTCAGAATAGTGAGCAAAACAGGTGCTTGCTATTGTTGTCATTACAATCTCACATTCATTATCTTTTAACCCTTTCAGTAACCTAATGTGGTAGATAATGGGTCAGGTTCAGAGAGGTTAAGCAAGTTTTCTGAAATCTCATAGGAGGTGAACACAGAGCTAGGACTCTGTCCCCATTTCCTTCTTACACCTGGGCCCCACCCGCAGGGAGCATGTCTCTGCAGAGATGGCCAAGTTGGTTCCCAGGGCAAGGGCCGTGGTGGTGCCCTGAAGGGATGTGAGGGAGGATCAGTGTGTGGGTCTCCCTTCTCCCTCCTCCAGGGTATAGCCGTGGGGGCTGCGTGGCTCTGGCCACAGGTAGTGCCATGGGGCTGTGGGAGGTGAAGAACTGCACATCGTTCCGGGCTCGCTACATCTGCCGGCAGAGCCTGGGCACGCCAGTGACGCCAGAGCTGCCTGGGCCAGACCCCACGCCCAGCCTCACTGGATCCTGTCCCCAGGGCTGGGCCTCGGACCCCAAACTGCGGCACTGCTATAAGGTAGGGCGGTCTATTGACCTGGAGGAGGGCAGGGGTGGATAAGAGCAAAAAAGCCGCTCACCTAGGGGGTCCCAGTGGCACTGCCCATCATCCACCACACAGCAGATAACAGAGATTATTTCTGGTGAAACTCATCAGTGGAATGGGAGGCCTGGCGTATAGTAGGTACTCAGTAAACATGCGAGAAATTGAAGGAACCATGGATCATTGATTTTAGAGGTTCCCAGTGTTGCGGCCTGCCTGGCTGTCCTTTAGGATTGCTTGTAGAACTTGCTAAAAGTCAAATCTTCTAGGCTGCCACGATGGCGATCTGGATTTTTAAGGCCTGGTAATCTGTATTTTTGAATTCTGCCAGGTTTGGGAGCCACTGACATAGTTCATGGTCTTTTATTACATGCAGAAACTAAAGTTTAGGAAGGGGAAGGGACTTGCCCATAGTGAGCCATGGCTCTGCTGGGATTAGAGCCCCAACCTGTCCGCTAGTCAGGGAATGGGGCACGGGGGCACTCCCAGGAGCTGACTGTCAGTTCCCCTCCCCTGGGGCTCACTCTTGGAGGAACAGGATTTCCCTTAGCTTGAGACCCTGTCCTGTGAGGCCCCAGCCCCAACTCCTATGCCATCGAGAGGAAGTCCAGTGCCCCATGAGGGATGAGCCAGTGGGGACAGCTTGGACAGCTGGACTCTGCTCCCCAGGGGATGAGCCAGTAGGGACAGCTTGGACAGCTGGACTCTGCTCCTGCAGGTGTTCAGCTCTGACCGGCTGCAGGACAAGAAGAGCTGGATCCAGGCCCAGGGGGCCTGCCAGGAGTTGGGGGCCCAGCTGCTAAGCCTGGCCAGCTATGAGGAGGAGCACTTTGTGGCTGACATGCTCAACAAGATCTTTGGGTACTGAGCCAGGGCAGGGGTGGGGGCGCCTGCATGTGTGTGGGAGCAGGTGTGGCTGACAGATTCTTGATTTTCCTGGGTGGGGGTTGGGCAGAGCAAAAGTGACCCCTGTGAGGACTTGGAAAGACCTGTGCTAGATCCATCCTGTCCCCCCTCAAGTACCTATGGTCCCCTGGAATCTTGGGAGAACACACTGATGAGATCCACTCACTCATGACAGGCTATGTTGCTCACCAACTTCATGGAGCCAGCAGTACCCTCCTCAGACTCACAGACTGTTATTTAAGTAAATCTCCACTCCTTCCCCATTGCCACCTCTTCCATGAGCTGATCCTAGTTAAGCATTTCCCCCACCTTACACCATTCCATAAAAATCCACACTCTTCATTAAACAGTTTTTCCTGAGGGATAAGAAGAGATAAATTGCTACTGGTTGCCTATGCAGATCCCTCCAGGAGACTCCTGTGGGCTCCAAGAATCCTATGATGTACAGGACCTATAATCCCTTAGCACTGGGGAAAAGCCAGATGGATCCAGGCCTCCTGAGAGCTTAATCCCACAGTGTCCCCTCCCAGCAAACATCAAGTTACCTTACTTGACTAGTAATTACAATAGCACATGTTCATCATTTCTCAGTGTGTACCAGGTACTGTGCTAAACATGGAATCCTCACTTAGTCCTTGTAGCCCTACAAGTTTTGTTACCATTGACCCTGGTGGGTTGATGGAGAGGTTTGGTTCCCCAAGGTCACGGAGCTGGCCATCAGGTGAACCAGGACTTAAATCCAGGTTTATTTAAGGTCTCTGCTACATCCCCATGAACTTCCTAAAGAACCTCACTGGACAGGGCATCCTCCACCCAAAAGGAAGCCAAGTGAAGAAAGTCAAGGGTCCACTCTGGGCCCCTTGAACAGGACGCTTAGTCTAGCTCTCCCAAGCTCTCCAAAAGTGACCCCAACATTGTACTGGAGGGTCAGAGTGAAGCCCAGATGGAGAGGCCCCAGGCCTCAGCTACAAGGGGCAGGGTCTGAACCCTTGCCCTTTCACTTCCCCTCTCTTCTGTGCCCTTCCATGGGTTGTGCTGAAGTGAATCAGAGCCAGAGATCCATGAGCAGCATTGGTTCTGGATTGGCTTGAACCGTCGGGATCCTGGAGGGGGTCAGAGTTGGCGCTGGAGTGATGGCCTAGGGGTGAGGAGGCCTGGAGGAGGAAGCCGGGAGATGGAGATGGGGGCGGGGCTGTCCGGGTTGGGGGCGGGGTAGTGGTGGGTGGGGGTTAACAGGCACGCCCTCTGGTCAGAGTGGGCAGGGAAAGGAAAGCAGGTCGGAGAGGGGATGCCCTGCCCAGATTGGGGGTTCGTAGCTCAGGCGAAACCTCTTGACCACATGTTCAGGGCATGGAGCTGGAATGCGCCTTGTGCCTCACATTTCTTATCTCTCTCCTCCCGCCTCCAGTTCTCCTACCACAATTTTGACCGGAGCCGGCATGACGACGACGATATCCGGAGCTGTGCAGTGCTGGACCTGGCCTCCCTGCAGTGGGTGGCCATGCAGTGCGAGACGCAGCTGGACTGGATCTGCAAGATTCCCAGAGGTTGGGTGGGGTGGCGCTGGGGGACTCACAGGGAGCGAAGGCAGTGGGACTGGGGATCCGGGGAGAGGCTCCTTTCCCCTGCAGCGTGCTTGTCCTTGTCCCTGTAGGTGCCGACGTGTGGGAGCCCGATGACAGCCCTCAAGGTGAGGCCCCCCAGCCCACCCCGCGGCCTGGACAGGGGAGGAGGCATCATCCTCCTGGGGCAGGGCCGCGAGGGCCCAAACGAAATGAAAGGGTGTAGGGTTCCAGCCAAGAGAAAGGGGGCTAAGTTGGTTTGGATGGGGCCAGGCCTGGCAGCCCTGTTTGCCTCCGTGTGGAAGGAATGGCAAGCCCAGGGCCTGTGTGAGGTCTGCCGTGCTCTCAGGCCCGCCTGTCATACACCAGGCTGTGCCGTGGGCATAACGGGCTTGCCTCTGCCTGGGCCTGGCGTGCAGCTGCCTGACCGGTGCTGCAACGCCCCGCGCTGCCCCTGCAGGTGGGCGAGAGTGGCTGCGCTTCCAGGACGCAGAGTACAAGTTCTTTGAGCACCACTCCACGTGGGCGCAGGCGCAGCGCATCTGCACCTGGTTCCAGGCCGAGCTGACGTCCATACACAGCCAGACCGAGCTGGACTTCTTAGGGCACAACCTGCAGAAGGTGGGCTCTTTAGGGAGCAAAGGGCTGCAGGCTGGGAGAGGGCAGACCCGGGTTGGGGGCAGGGAGGCTGCCAACCCACACCTGCTCTTGGGGCTTCTGCAGTTCTCTCGGGGCCAAGAGCAGCACTGGTGGATCGGCCTGCATACCTCCGAGACTGACGGGCGCTTCAGGTAGGAATCCTGGGAGCAGCAGGTGTCTGGGTAGGGGGCCATGCACACACAGAACACAGACCTGTGCTTGAATCCAGCTCTGACCCTTGCTGGCTGTGTGGCCTTGAGGGGTGACTTAACCTTTCTGAGCCTTGGCTTTCTTATCTGAAAATGGGATTACTGAGCCTGTAGGATTGTTGTGAGGGTCAGAAATAACATGTGAAGTCCTTAGCATGGCTTCCAGCACATTAATTAGTCTCTAAGTAGGGGCAGCTGTTCGTGTGTCTGGGGTCATTCAGGATGACATGAGCAGAACATATGAAGGTCCAGAGGGGCCTCTTTGTAGTCAGCACCTACCTAGCACACATCAGGGTGCTGGAGGGAGGAAGGGCAAGGAGCACCCAGAATCTGAGAATCTGAACACATCTCTGCTCGTAGGCCTCCTGCACTGAGTTCTCAGACTGCTTTTCTAGTTAGAGAAATATGTGCCTGGCCCACCTAGGGCCTTATCTAGAGGTCCTTGGGTTCCTGGCTGCACTGAACTCAGTAACCCTAACTCCTCAACCTGTGACCACTAAGCCCCTGAACTTGGCCCTTCCCTGCCCCCTTTCCTGCAGCCTTCACTACGGCTTGTGAGGCAGGCCCAGCCCTGGGTCAGTGCTGGAATCCCCCCTGCTGTGTCCCGTTGCAGGTGGACAGATGGTTCTGTTATAAACTTCATCTCCTGGGCACCGGGCAAACCTCGGCCTATTGGCAAGGACAGGAAGTGCGTGTACATGACGGCCAGCCGAGGTGAGGGCAAGGCAGAGGGTACAGTCAGATGTGGAGAGGGTCGATATTGGGAACAGTAAGGTGAGCCTGGGCAGGGTCATCAGTCCCTTCTTACTCTTTTTGTTCCCACAACCCAAGACTGTCTAGACAGGCCCAGGAGTGGTGGGCCTGTGTCCATGGCCCAGAAGCCACAGAGCTGGACACGGGCCCTGAGCCTCTCAGGGCACAAGGCCAAGCCATGCCCTGGGGGGTAACCACCCTCCCTTCTACTTTCCACAGAGGACTGGGGGGATCAGAAGTGCCTGACAGCCTTGCCCTACATCTGCAAGCGGAGCAACAGCACTGGAGAGGCCCAGCCCCCAGACCTGCCACCTAAAGCCCTGGGGGGCTGCCCCTCTGGCTGGAACCAGTTCCTCAACAAGGTAGGAGGTGGGGAGGGGGCATCCAAGGGAGTCAGGAGAGAGGATAGGAACATGGGAAGGCTGGGCCTCAGGAGTCTTGGCCATTTGGCAACAGCAAAGTCATGGCCACTTGCCTATATCCACCACCCTCTCTCTTACTCGGCCTCACTGCCAGGCCCAGACTCCTAGGAACATGACTTAATGTAGTGGCACTTTCTGATCCACAGAAGAGAGGCTGTCCAAATACATCGGTGAGTTTTCTAGATCAGTGGTTGCCAAACATTTTGATAATGAATTCCTATTAGTAAAACAAAAAACAAAATATTGAGTACATATACCCATTATGCATGCATATATTTTATTTACCTATGTATATATAAATAAAATGTATATATTTACTTCTATACTAATATGACTGATATTATATATGGTAAAATAAACATAGGAAGATTGCTTAAGCCCAGGAGTTTGAGACTAGCCTGGGCATTATTGATCCTATCTTTACAAAAAGTAAAAAAAAAAACTACAGCATGCACCTGTAGTCCCAGCTACTTGGTAGGCTGAGGTAGGAGGATCACTTAAGCTCAGGAGTCTGAGGTTGCTGTGAGCTAGGCTGACTCCATGTTACTCTAGCCTGGGCAATGGAGTGAGACTCTATTTCAACAAAATAACTAACAAAATAAAAAATATATAAAAAAGAAAAGAAAAAAGAAGATGCCTCACAAAGAAACAGATTGAAGTAAAAAAAGTTCATCCAGGGCGGTGCCTGAGGCTCAAAGGAGTAGGGTGCTGGCCCCATATGCTGGAGGTGGAGGGTTCGAACCCAGCCCTGGCCAAAAACTGGAAAAAAAAAAAGTTCATCCATCATTAGCTGCATTTTCTAAATCATTCTCCTCATTTTTCAGTAAGAATGCCAATTTAACAAAGGTTATTATTTGAAAATTGGCTAGTAAATTTCTGTCTTTTCATCTGCCTCATAAACAAATCAGAAGACCTAATCGAGAGGGTTAAAAAATGGCTTTGGCACTCACTTAGGCAGCATATATACTAAAATTGGAATGGTACACAGAAGATTAGCATGGGCTCTACGCGAGGATAACACATAAATTCGTGAAGTGGTCCATATTTTTAGCAGAGTAGGGTGACTATAGTTAGCAACAATGTACTGTATATTTCCAAGTAGCTAGAAGAGAGGACTGGAATTGTTCCCAACATGTAGAAATGATACTCAAGATGATGAATACCCCAGATACCCTGACTCATACATTCCATGCATGAAATACTCACATGTACTCCATGATTATGTAAAATATTGTGTATCAATAAAACAGAAATAAATAAAGTAGAATTTCAAACTTTCAGATTTTTTTTAATGGGAAAAAAAAGCTTTGGAATATTTTTTTAAAAACAGCATTTAGAAACCTCTCTACCCAAGTGTTATAGGTAGGATGCCCTGAGTGTAAAGCTCAGGGCAATAAAATGAATCAGAGTGGATGTGTTTCTAAACATGTTTTCAAAATGTTTCTTCCATAGTGTGTCTCTCCCAGAGTGATTATTTTTGCATCTGTGGGCTGACATATTAGACCAGATTAGACCTTCATTGTTTTTACCTAGTGAAGAGACTCGGTCATCATTTCCTTGTGTGCTAGCATCGTCTGTGTGCTAACATCATCTGTGTTAACTTCAAGCCATAGCTTCTTTGCAAGACATCTTAGCCCTATTGTAAGGATTAGATTAATTTACAATCAATAATATAATCCATAACTCCTTGTCACACACAGGAATGCAGCTGGTAGTAGGGGTCATGGACCTCCTCGCTGCATCAGAATATTTAAAGGAACAATTTATCTCTTAAAGACAATTAAGGCTTGTATTATTACAATAACTTTGAAAACAAACTCCAGCCAGTGACAGTGTCTTGTGCTTGTAATCCCGGCTATTTGGCGGGGTGATGTGGGAGGATCACTTGAGCCCAGGAGTTTGAGGTTGCAGTGGGCTATGATCATGCCATGGTACTCCAGCCTGGGCAACAGAATGAGACTCCATCTCTAAAACCAAACAAACAAACAAACAAACAGAAAACAACAGTCTTCAGAGATTGCCACTATTGATGTTTGTTACTTTCCTTCCTGGCTTTTCCAGGTAATTGAGATCATACTAAGGAACATAATTTCATATCCAGCTTTTCTTTGTCAGTATCATATTTGGGGCATTCTCTCATGTCATCCAGTTTTTCCAAAAACTAATTATCATGGCTTCTTTCACCTAATTATTAAACAGGATATATTTTATATAGTACGTTATTGGTCCTTTTCTTAATGCATCAGCATCATTGTCATGAGACCAGGTACTCCCCTGCATTGTGGAAAGCTCTTAAAGTGGGCTGGGATCTTTGATCCATCACTGCCAGGCCCCCCACATCTTGCTTCCCTGGTTCTGTGCCCTCCTTTGTGTCCCTGTAGTATTTGGATATAGGTGAAGTGTTTACAGGTCTGCTTTTCCCACTAGCTTTAAGCTCTTGGAGGGCAGGGACATGGGCACTGGCCAGACCCTTTAATACATTTGCAAGTAGCAGGGACACTCCAGGTGCTCAATGGACTGAACTAGACACCATCTCCCTTTAGCTGTTAGGATACTTCAGGCTGATACTGGTGTGATCTTGCTGCTTCTAATTTAAGTGGGTCCTCATAATGGCTCTGAACTACATTTGTGAAATAAAATCATGAACTTTGTGACAAACTCCAAAAATCTCTCGTGTTATTTCTGGATTTACAATTTTCTTCCCTAAATCTGCCAATCTGCCATCTGCATTGGTAAAGCTGGTGCTGGAACTACTCATTACTAGTAAGAGCTCTCGCTGGTTAAGTGCCTGCTCTGTGTCAGGCACTGTTACCTTAAATCCTTAGCAGGACCCCAAAAGACAAGTTTTTTTATTTCCACTTTACAGAAAAGTAAGTAGAAGCCAGAAAGGTTAAGACAGAACTGGGACCTGACCGCCCCCTCCCCGATTCCCTTCCCTGACCCTCAATCCCTGTCTTTATGACACCAAAGCTTCCTGACACCTTTTATTCCTTGCACTGCCTCTGAGCAGAAGATTACTGGAATCTGTGAATTTTTTAAGGAGATTTCTCACACAAGGTTCTTTTAACTTCATAGAGGTAATGAAGGTAGAAAAAGAGAAATGTAAAATTACAGAGCTAGAAGCCTAACAAAGACTTTTTAACAACAAGGAGAAAAGCATCCTAGAGATGATGTACAGCAAGCCAAGAGACTTCAGGTCTTCCCAGTGCTCGGCTGCTGTGCTCTTGTCATAGTAGTAGGGCCTTTGGTGGCCCAAAGAGATCCTCCTGTTAAGAAACTGTCCAGAGGGTGAGCAGGTGCGTGTGAATCCACTGTGCCAGGTGGGGAGCACGTGGGCGGCTTGCCCACGGAGACCTGGTTCTCAGCTATTGTTCCACCAGCCCCCAAGGCCTGCCAGACCCACTGCCGGGGGTGCACAGCAGGGTTTCTGGGTGTGGGGGTCAGGGAGGTAGAGCTGCACATCACACCTCTCCCTCTGCCCCACAGTGTTTCCAAATCCAGGGCCAGGACCCCCAGGACCAGGTGAAGTGGTCGGAGGCTCAGTTCTCCTGTGAACAGCAAGAAGCCCAGCTTGTTACCATTGCAAACCCCTTAGAGCAAGGTAGGGCCCAGTGCCGGGGAGGCCCCAGTATCCTCTGACATAGTTTCAAGTGGCTAGAGCAGAGCCAGCAGGGCAACCCTGTCCTTCATGACTCTCTCCTGGGCTCTGTAGCATTCATCACCGCCAGCCTGCCCAATGTGACCTTTGACCTTTGGATTGGCCTCCACGCTGCCCAGAGGGACTTCCAGTGGGTAGAGCAGGAGCCTCTGCTATATACCAACTGGGCACCTGGGGAGCCCTCTGGCCCTAGCCCTGCTCCCAGCGGCAACAAGCCGGTGAGGATACCCCTAACCTCTTCTCCACCCTCTAGCCTTTGGAGCTGCCTTCGCCCTGGGATCTCCCCTCTGCCAGCCTTTTTGCTCATGTTGCAGCCTTCTGGGGGCAGTGGTACAGGGGGACAGCTGCCAGGGCTCCCCTGAGCAGCTCACTCCCCCCAGACCAGCTGTGCGGTGGTCCTGCACAGCCCCTCAGCCCACTTCACTGGCCGCTGGGATGATCGGAGCTGCACAGAGGAGACACACGGCTTCATCTGCCAGAAGAGCACGGGTATGTGTCACCATACCAGTGAGCCTGGAATCCCCATCCGGCATGGGCCAGATGCTGGTATGCCAGGAGGGGTGAAATGTGGTCCCTGGCCTCATGGGGCTCTTGATCACCCACAGAGTGTTTATCTGCTTGAGAAGCAGATGGACAGAGAGGTGTCCATAAGACAGGCAGAGAGTGCCCAGGGGCCTCAGGAGGAAGGTTTGGGGGTACTGAGGGCTGATAAGGAAGGCCAGACACTAAACTGCTGGCATGTGTGGTGTCAGGGACTAAGGTTCCATGGTTGAGGCACCCGTGGCTCCAGGCATGGGTTCCCTCTGCCCTGGGTTCCACGTGTGGGCATAGGTCAAGGCCCTAGCCACAACCTCTGCGATAGCAAACGAGCATTATTAATAATAACAGTGGTGAATTGTGAGTGATCTGCACAACCAGTGGAGCCTGGTCTTTACCCCATGTCCAGCGTTGCCCTGGCTTGTGCCTGGGAGTGGGGTGAAGGAGGCAGAGCCCAGCCTGAGCCCTGCCCCCTTCCCTGTAGACACCTCCCTGAGCCCATCCCCAGCTGCGTCGCTCCCGGCCCCGGGCTCCGAGCTCTCCTACCTCAACAGTACCTTCCGGCTGCTGCAGAAGCCACTGCGCTGGCACGACGCCCTGCTGCTGTGCGAGAGCCGCAACGCCACCCTAGCCCGGGTGCCCGGGCCCCACACCCAGGCCTTCCTGACGCAGGCTGCCCGTGGGCTGCACATACCACTCTGGATCGGGCTGACCAGTGAGGAGGTGGGGGCCCTTTCCTACCTGGCACCCTGCCCGTCCCTTCCCATCCTGCCTTCTCTGCCCCTCCCTGACTATTCCCCTTCCTCCTACTCATGGCTCCTTATGCCCAGGGCACCCGGCAGTACTCCTGGGTCTCAGAGGAGCCGCTGAGCTACGTGAACTGGCAGGACGGGGAGCCCCAGCAGGCAGGGGGCTGTGCCTACATGGATGTGGATGGGACCTGGCGCACCACCAGTTGTAACACCAAACTGCAAGGGGCCGTGTGTGGGGTTCACGGTGGTGAGTGCCCACCCACTGCAGCCCAGGGGCGGCAAGGTGTAAGTGGTCCCAGGGAGGACGCTGGTTCATTTCCTCAGTCTTGTACCCCCACAGGCCCCCCACCTTCCCGAAAAATCAGCTACCATGGCAGCTGTCCCCAGACCCTGGTGGACTCTGCGTGGATTCCCTTCCGGGAGCACTGCTATTCCTTCCACATGGAGCTGCTGATGGGCCACAAGGAGGCGCTGCAGCGCTGCCAGAGAGGTGGGTGGCAGGTGGCCCCCACCTGTACTGGACACTCAGAGACCCATGAATGCAGTCCCCACGCTGCACCATACCCACAGCCAGCACTTACACAGTCCCCCTGCGTACATGCACAGGTGCACGCATGTGCATATACTCCAAACCATCCGGTACTCAGGCTGCCAGAGAGAAGGGCTTGGGAGGCTGGGGGGTGGGGGAGGATGGCTGACAGGCCTCCCTTGTGTCCAGTGGGCGGGGCTGTGCTGTCCATCCTGGATGAAATGGAGAACGTGTTTGTCTGGGAGCACCTACAGAACTATGAGGGCCAGAGTCGGGGCGCCTGGCTGGGCATGAACTTCAACCCCAAAGGTGAGTACCCTGTGTGGGTGAGGAGTGTCAGGCCTCAGGCTGTGGAGGACACAGTCCTCTCTGTGCCTGAGCCCTGCCCTGCAAAGGAAGAAGGTGGGGGCAGGATTGGTGCTAGAACAGGCGGGCTCTCCTCCACCTGCCCCACCCCCTTAGCCTTGCCCTTACACCCCTCAGTGCACTCTCTCCGATAGGAGGCACCCTGGTCTGGCATGACAACACAGCTGTGAACTACTCCAACTGGGGGCCCCCTGGCCTGGGCCCCAGCATGCTGAGCCACAACAGCTGCTACTGGATCCAGAGCAGCAGCGGCCTTTGGCGCCCTGGCGCCTGCACCAACATCACCATGGGCGTGGTCTGCAAGCTCCCCCGTGGTGAGCGTCCGTCCACCCCACGCAGCCGGTCCTGGGGTGGGGACAGGGGTCAAGGTGGATGGGAAGACACCAATAGACCAGACCCGGCAGCTGGGATAAGTCAGGAATGCCGGAGGTCCGTAGACCTCTGCAGTGGTTAAGGATTCAAGTTCTGGCCACATCACTCATCAACTCTTGACCTTGGGCAAGTTATTTACACTCCATGGCCTCAGTTTCGTCATATGTAAAATGGGAATAATAATAGTAGCTGTATCATGGAGTTACAGTGAAGAGGAAATGAGTTAGTGAAGCGTCTGACAGACACTGAGGCAGTGCGTTCTATGTGCTTGCTAAGTTGTTACTATTATGTTGCTATTACATTATTAACCGGCCCCCTCCCTGGTGTCCACAGGCGAGCAGAGTGGCTCTTCCCCATCAGGTGAGTGGAAGGCAGAGCTGAGAGGAGCCCTCGCCCCTGCCCTTTCCTTCCCCAAAGAGGGCAGGTAACCAGGAGGCCAGGGGGCTGGCCGATGGGCAGGGCAGGGGCTAATGCCTACTGCCTGCCTCTCTGCAGCCGCACTCCCAGAGAACCCTGCGGCCCTGATAGTGGTACTGATGGCAGTGCTGCTGCTTCTGGCCCTGCTCACTGCGGCCCTCATCCTCTACCGGCGACGCCAGAGCATGGAGCAGGGGGCCTTTGAGGGTGCCCGCTACAGCCGCAGCAGCTCTGGCCCAGGCGAGGCCACGGAGAAGAACATCCTGGTGTCCGACATGGAAATGAATGAGCAGCAAGACTAGAGTGAAGGGCGTGGGCAAGGCCAGGGCAGGAGGAGCTGGGGGACTGGGGCCCTGGTTGGTCAGGCCCCCACCAGCTGCCCGTCCAGTTGGCCTATAGAGGGGTGCCTTGAGAATCGCTGGTGGGAACTGGGGCTGGACAGGCCTGGGCTAGTGGGGTCCCACCCTCCCGTGAGGGGTGGGCTGAGACCCGGCTGAGTGCAGTGTGGAATTTCCTTCTCTGGGGGACTGAGGTCTTGTCACCTGGGCCTGTGCCCCTACTGTAACCACAGGCAAGATGGGAGGGGATGAGGGAGCCTCTTTGTGCCTCTTTCTCCCCAGGCCCCCCAGCCCAGGCCTGTTGACCCATGCCCCAAGACCCCTTCTTGTTTGCAGAGCCTGAGGAATTTTCCTGTGCCCTTGGGCAGCTCTCTGTCCCCTCTCTCTTCCCACCTGGCAGCCTCAGCTCTGTGCCCCTCACCTGGCCCTCTGCCCCCTTCTCATCTAGCACTTCCTTCTGAGCCAGAGCCCTGGGCTGTGGGAAGCCCTGTTGCTCTTGGTGAGGGTCAGCTGAGGGGGCTGAGCATCTGTCATTCCTGTGCCTGCTGGGTTGGCCACCGGGTCTGAGAACCAGGCATCAGTGTGGTGTCTGCTGGGCTGGAGACAGGACTGAGGAGAGACACCCCAACCTCCCAAGGTGGGGCTGGGCTGGGGTGTCATCTCCTGCCGGTCAGGGGAGGGCTCTGTCCCTGAAAGAGTCCCCTGTGGGGACCAAAATAAGTTCCCTAATGTCTCCAGCTCCTGGGTCTGGTTTGAGGAGAGGGGAGAGGGTTGCCAGAGACCTGGGTAGGAGCAGGAGTGGCTCCAGGTGCTGGCCCTCAAGGGAGGCGTAAAGAGCAGCACCTGAGCCCCCAGAGTGGCCTGGTGCTGGGTGTGCGGGAGCTGACGCTGACCCAGAGCCCTTCCTACGGGTCTCAGGCCCAGCCAGGACACAGTGTTCGGCCAGTCCTCGTGCCACAGCGTGGGACAATGTGAACATGGACTCCAAGACATGGTCCCTTTTTTGTAGTTCTTGATTTTCTTTTTTAATGTGCCCTTATTATTTTAAAAAAGGAAGGAAAAAAGAAAAGCAAACAAATAAAACACCTTTAAGAGGCTTAAGAGATAAGCTAGTCTCTTGTGGGCCTGGCTCCTCACATTCCTCCCGTCGTAAATGTTGTTGGTGGAGCTTCCGTCACGTGCTCCTCCACAGCCTGCATTTTCGTCTGTCTTTGGGCTCCTTGGGGACTCTCACTGCCATCTCTCCTCTGGACACTCAATCTCCTGGGCCTGTCTGTCTCTTTCTCTGAGCTGAGTATGGGTGAGAGCTCAGAAGCCAGGCACCTGCTACCCAACAGCCGTGTGACCTCAAGCAACCTGGTGGGTGGGAACAGCAGGACCTACCTCCTAGGGTGGTCGTAAGGATATTGAGGTTGTCTTTGTGGAGCACTTAGAACTGCGCCTTGGGCTGTAAAAGTGCTAGCTGGTACTATTATTTCTGGGCCAAATCTCTGGGGGAGCATTGGATGTGCCTGGGCCAGCATTGGGGGAGGCTCCACATCACTGTCCTCCCAAGGAGGCATCACACCTGCCTTCTGGCTGCTAAACAGTTTACCCCTGTCCTTGGGCAGCTTACTACCCTGAGGCAGTGGAGTGGATGGCAGGACCTCAGATCTCTCATTCATTCAGCAGATATTTGAGCTGAAGATGCCATGATTCACTGAGGCCAGTTGGGCAAGCCCAGGGGAGGTTTGGACTGTGCAGCTGGGGAGGGTCTCACCAGAGGGAGTGAACAATGCAAGTATCTGGGCCTGAGGGGACTGACAGAGAGGATAGGCTTTTGGGAGGGAGATGAATGGGGCAGATGGGGTGAAGGGGTCCACAGAGTCAGATGGCCCAAGGCCTCAAGACCTTCAAAGGCAGTGGCAGAGTGTGGACATTATTTTATTACAGTAGGAAGTCAGTGGGAATGGCTGATCTGACCAACCTTTTAACAAGATCATTCTGGCTGGGATATGGGAAATTGACTATGAGTGGGAAGCCCAGAGTGAAAGCAGGAAGCTCCTGTAATAATTCAGGCATGGAAGACAGTAGTTTAGGTCAGGCCTGAAGCAGTGTGTGCGTGTTGCCCTGTTCATGATTTTTAAAATAACTTTCTACTTTTCTGAATATAGGCAATACAGCCACATGGTTCAAAACCTACGCTGTCAAAGGTAGTTGCTGTGCAGTACTGCTCCTGCCCGGTCCCATCCAGCCTGTCCCCCCAGCCCTGTCCATTTCCTGTGTCTCTTTCCAGTGTTTCTTTATGAAAACACAAGCAATCGTGAACTCAGGGACTGTCTGGAGGGATGGCGGACGCATGTGCTGGGGGTTGGATTCGCTGCCGCTGCAAGAGAGGCAGTGGGGGTTGGGAAACACTCCAGACTTTCTGCCTGGACTGCAGGGTCCGGAGGTGGGGAGCCCTGGGGAAGGAGGAAGGGCCAGGGCTGTGGCCAGGCCTGGAGGACTCCCCCCTAGTTCCCTTCTCTGTGCAGCCCCAGCAGCAATGGGGCCTATGGAGGGGCCAGGTCACTCAGGGCAGGCAGCCCTGATCCTGTGGGCAGTCCTTAATGATTAATCCACTTCACCCTGAAGTGATTCACTCTCCAAACCTGGGACCACAACAGTTCCCTTTGTGAGTTAAGTGCCCTGCCATTGGCCATAGCCCCAGGATCACTTGACCGGGCTTCTGGGAGCCACTCTAGGGGACAGACCCCCCCTATCCTCCCACCCTGGTTGACCCTTGCCTTGGGAGAGAAGAGAGGCTAAGAGGTGAAGGCAGGGTCACCAGTTTGTGAGGGGGAGAAGCAGCTGAGGAAACGAGGGCCCAGTGCTACCTAGGGGCAGGGGCAGTGGCTGAGGAGGGTCTGCTGTCCACATATCTCTCTGCTTTCCTCAGGTACCTGGGGGCCCTCCAGCACCTGGGGCTCCCTACAGACCTTGTTCTAAGCCTCCCTCTTGGGGGCTCCACTCCCATGGCTCTCTGAAGGGGCAGACGAAGGTGCCAGGCCAGTGCACCAGAACAGCACTGGCTGGGCCTAAGCTGGGCAGTCTCCTTTCTGCTCACTTCATTTCAATAAACACCAAGCACCTCCTCCCCGCACCAGGCTCTTTGCTGGGTGGCAGGTGCCCTACGGCATATCCTGGTAGGCCCCGGCAAAGGACACTGTATGCTGGGCCCTGGGCCCGACCTTCACTTGCAGCGCTAAACCACCCTGCTCTGGCCACCTGGATGCTCGGTGAGGCTCACTGAGTCCATGAATGAAAGGGAGAATGGGGCGGTCCTCCAGACTTCTTGTCAAGCCAGAGATGGCCTCTTTCCAGGTGTCCTGGCAGAGCCGGCCTGGCCTACTGGGCAGGACTGTGAGGCCGCAGGGGTGAGGAGCCACCAGCCACACCATATGGCACTCCTGGAACAGTGCTGCCTGGGTCCCGCCAAGTAGCCTGGAGCAGCAGAGCTGGAGTAAAGAACTGCATCTTGAGGGAGGACCCTGAGGAAGGCAGGCAGGCAGCTCAGGGAGGAAGGGGAAGGGACAGCAAGGAAATGAGGAGGGGCTGTGAGGGGCCCATGTGAGATGAAAGTGCCCAGATGTTCAGGCCTGGCTTGATTTTTTTTTTTTTTATTGTTATCTGAGAGGCGGGGGCTGCCAAGAGGCCCCAGGAAAAGATTTCAGTCTCACTCCCACCGAACCAGCACCATTTGCGAGGCAGATTCCGATCCTTGTTCATCTAGAGCAGCTGGCCAGATGCCAGCACCGGGGGAAGGAGAGGGGGCAGTGAGCAGGCCTTTCCTGCTTGAGATGGCCTTGTTGCTGGCACCGAGGTTCAAGGCCACATGCTGAGGAGTGCAAAACCTTGACTATCTTCTTATGGCTTCTGATGGCAGAACTTCAATTTTAGCCATTTCAGGGAAACCCTGATCAATTAAGTTTTCCAGTCCAATTGGCCTTTTCTCCTTTATTTCCAGGAACCTCTTAGTTCTCTTAGCTCGGAGGTGTGTCCCCCGTGATAATGAGGAACAGTATTTATTGAGTATTTACGTGCAGATCCTGTTCTAGTTGCTTACCACGTGTTCATCCTCCCAGCACACGATGGGGGAGGCACTATTCCACTTCACAGATGAGGAAACTGAGGCACAAAGAGGTGAAGAACTTGCCATGCCAATCCTCCTCCACCCTCCCTGCACTGTAAAAATTGTTGCAGGGTGGGCGGCAAGGACTGGAGAGTGCCCCTAGGGTCTTGCAGTCGGGATTTGAGAATCAAACCAGGCTAAGAATGGCCTCTGTGTACTTCCATGGCTCCCTTCCCTGGGCCATGGGGGGTGGGGTGGGGTACCTGGCTCGCCTGAGCTGGGACAGGGATGTGGGGTCAGTTGCATATTAGACATTTATGTCACTGTGCCTATTTTAAAGCTCATGGTCACCTCCCAACAGGCGCTGACTTGCCCGCAGGCCCTGTAGCAATAGGGTGCTCTCTCCTCCCATTCTCCTCACCAGCCTGGGCTGGTGGCTTTTGGTAGCTCCCTGTTCCCCACACGTGGATTCTGAGCTTGCTGACCTGGCCTGGAGGCCCCCAAGGCTCCCCTGTCCAATGACCCCATTCTCACCAGCTGCTCCCATCACACCTCACATCTGTGCATGCCCCACCCCTACCTCTCTGCTTGCCTGGGCACCACCAGGCTCTTGCTGCACCCCTCTGCCCCGGTAACTGCACAGTCCTCTGACTTTGGAGCTGGTTACAGATGTTTCCCTCTGTCTCTAGCAGCAGAGTACAGAGATCAGGAGCATGGCTTTGGCTGACAGACCCACTTACATCTGGCGTGACATGGGCATGTCACTTTCCTCCCATGCAATATGAGGTTAATAAGACCTGCCTCATGGGCTGATTATAAGGTTGAGAGAGAAATATAAAATGCTTAATCCCAGGCCCTGCTTATAGGAAGGACTCTATAAATGGAACCCATGGGCTCATATGCTTTGACTGTCCTGTCATCCAAAGGAGACTGAGTACCAAGGGGATGGGTGTTATGCCTACGTCCCTTGTCCTCACAACCCAGCATGTAGCTGGCCGATGGTTGATGAATGTTTGAGGGTCATGATGCCAGCTCTTCAAGAAAGATACAGCGTCCCACCACTGTGGCTCAGCCTTTAATGGATTCTGGCAACAATGACCCAGTTAGAGAGGGTGAAGCTATCTGTCCCTTTTCATCACTGCTTTTTAGAACCTTAAGCCACCAAAAGCCCCACCCTGCAGGCAGACCCCTGGACTGTGGGATGCTGACTTGGTGGCTTAAGTAATCACCAGCTCTCCTGTGTCCTTCACATCCTGGACTTCATAGGGGGCATTCCTGGTTGGGTGGAAATCCCTAAAATCATAGTTTCTTTTCTTTGTCTCTTCCTGTCCCTCCCCTTCCCTCTTCCCTTCTCCTTTCCTCTTTCCCTTCTGTTCCTCTTTCCTTCCCCTGAAATAATAGTTTCTCTTCCTTTTCTTTTCTTTCTTTCCCTCCCTTCCTACTTTTTCTGTCTCAGAAAGACAGGTCTTCCTCTGTTGCTCAGGCTGGAGGACAGTGGCACAATCATAGCTCACTCTAATTCTGGGCTCCCACAATTCTCCTGCCTCAGCTTCCCAAGTAGCCGGGAGTACAGGCACATGCCACCACGCCTAGCTAATCTTTAATTTTCTTTGTAGATTTAGGATCTCACTATGTTGTTCAGGCTGGTCTCCAATTCTTGGCCTCAAGCAATCCTCCCACCTTGGCCTCTCAAAGGGCTGGGATCATAAGGGTGAGCCACTGTGCCCAGCCTTTGAAATTATTTCCTGCAATAAGAGTACAGTTTTCTAAAATCTAGTGATTTTCTGACATAAACCTGTTTCACAGGTGGATGCCTCAAACACTGTCACATCTTACTGTGGGTTTGAGCTGTCGGGATCTTTATACAGCCACCTCAAATTCCATTCAGCTCTCTGTGAAGCTCACTTGGAGACGAGCATGGTCTTTGCTCACATGCTCTGTAGTAGTAGCTCCTGAACAAATCTGTCAGCCCTAAAGTTCAGTTCTCATGCAGCTTGAGGCCCTGCTTGTGCGTGAAGGAACTTAAGGTCTCAGGAATTTTATTAGATCACAGAGATACTTACTTTCAGCTTGAATGGCACTTATCTTTGAGCTTGGGTTTAGGCTGCTTGGTTGAACCTACTTATTTCTGACAGTTTTGCCACCATAACTGGAACCTATCAGAAGACTGGGAAGATTTTAGGGCAATTTCAGCCTTTCTAAAACTCTACAGTCACCATAATTCTCAGGGCCACCCTTTGAGCCCCCAGGAGAAGGGTGGAGCTGGGAGCCGGGGCTCCTCCTGGTTTGAGGAGAGTTCTAAAGGAAGGAGGAGGAGGACCTCTTTTCCTTCATTGCCCTTCCCTCTCTCTCTTCCTCCTCCCTCTGGCCCTTTTCTGTCTCTCTATGTTTTAGGAAATTCATAGGGGCATGTGTTACAGTTATACCATCAAGTTCACCCATGGAAAACGTGCAGTTCAGTGAGCTCTGGCAAACTTTACCCAGCTGTGTAAATATTCCCACAAACTGGCTTTGCCACACCTCCATCACCCCAAACAATCCCTGGGGTCTGTTTGCTCCTTTCTCAGCTCCCAGCAACCACTGACCTGCTTTCTCTCTCTTCTTTGGTCTTTTCTTGAAATCCCATATAAACAGAATCACATAAGACGTAGTCTTTCGTGCCTTCTTGCACTCCACATGTTTGTTTGCATGTATCATAGTTTTTTCCTTCCACATGTTATTAGTTTTGACCTATCTTTGTCTTTCTCTGTTTCTCTTTCCTCTCTCTCTCATACAAACACACATTTCTCACTAACCCCCTTTGACTTCTTTTACCCAGTCCTGTGTGGTCTTTGGGCCCTAAGATGCAATTAGGAGAGACGTGTAGAGTTCATACACCAAATGCGTCCTCAGTGGGTACCTACAGGGGCTGCAGCCAGCCTGATCCAGCCCACAGGGGCCCAGGCTGTTTCTCCCTGGTGGTGGTGGGGTGTGAGGAGAAATGGAGGTATGAGGGGGCTCTGAGATGTGCTTCCCTCTCCTTTGAGTTGGGGGCCCTCAGCCTCTGTCCAAAGAGAGGGAAATAAGCACGAATGAAGCTGGGAGAATAAAGTCAGTTTACTGAATGCACGGCTCCATTCCACTCGGGGTGGAGTGAGGCCTGACAGGTGCCCTTGGCAATGGAACCCTAGGCCACTGGGTCCACCAGAGCTCCTGGGTCCCCTTGGGCTTCTGGGCTGCTTGACCTGAGCTTTCTGGGACTGGGCTGGTCACTGTTGTTGCCCATAGATGCTCAAGCTAGACCCCCACAAGAAAGTGGCACAAGGTGAAAATGGTGACTGTGAACACATTGGTTTCAGTTTCAGTAAAGAGAAGGAGGGAGGTGGGCACATGGGGACATAGAAAGGATGGCTGCATGGAGAGGTCTCCACTGAGCTCCATGGCCAGCTCTCTTGCTAGATGACCCGGCTTTGAGAAATACTGCTTTCATTTCCATCTCCCAACTCAGAACCTGGAAAGCAAGAAGACCTCTCAGGCTGCAGAGCCACGGTGGAGTGTGTCTGTCACAGGGGGTGTGGCACCGTAGCTCCTCCTTCTCCCACCCAGACTCCAGGGGTCAGCCAAACACATGGCCACAGTGCCGGGAACAGAGTGGGGAACAAAATCCCCAAACCGCCCCAGGAAGGTTCCAGCCAGACTGGGGCAGCTGGACTGTAAGCATCCCAATGAAGGCATCATGGAGTCACCATGTGCCCACATAGCTTGCTGGTGCAGCAGCTGCTGCATTCTGAACAGCTGCAGAAGGCTTTGCTGCCTCTCAGGGTAACGGCCCTGTCCCTAACCTGTCAGGAAAGGAGGAGCTGACCTAGGTTTTTAAGGAGTCTTTCAGAGATGAATGGCTGGAGGCAGAGGGACAGTGACAGATGGGGAGAGGAAGGAGGGAGAGCAAAGAGGCCACAGGGTTGGCAGTGGGGCTCGAGTGGAGGAGGTGGGGTCCAGCCTTCCCCCTTACTGTTGGGGGGAGCTCTGCTTTTCTATATGGTTCTTTCCCCTCAGCCTGAGCAACTGCTCCCTGACTACTTGGAAAGAGTTTCTGATTGTTGAAGAAGGGCAGGGAGCAGGGGGAACTGATGTCCCCGCAGCCTCACCTGGACCCTCTCAGCTCTACCTTTTACCTCAAGGAAACCCCAGCCCCATGAGCTGTCTGGGTGCCTCACCCATCCTGTGCTTTCTTCAGAAGCTGGTAGCCTCAGCCCTCTGTTTAGGGGAGGTGTCTGGCCCAATCCTCATGCTTGCCCCTGTTCCTGCTCATTTTGTCATCTGTATGGATATCTGCAGGTGGCACTGTTCCCCCTTCCTTGGCTTTGGTGTGGTGATAGTCATTTGTGCCTGTGACAAGTTGTCAGATCTGGGCATTCACACCCACGTACTCTCCCAGCTGCCTTGGTGCTGCTGTGGTCACTGTGTGGGGCTTTGCTTCCCAGGTGCAGGTAAGCAGGCTGGCACAGGCACCAAAGAACCATTAATAGACTGGCACCTCTTTGTGCCACCTAATGTGTCCTGATATTTTACCTTTTTCATCCATTTACCTGAACTCAGCTAAAGTGGCAGGTCACAGTTGTGACTCAGCTCTGGCAGTGCATATTAACATATTGCTGCCAACCAGGTGAGTCATGCCAGGCTGCCAGGGGACCAAAGAAGGTGGCCCTGGGGGAGGGCAGAAAGCATGTGGCTCTGCCTCTGGCTGTCCTGGCTCTTATCTTGACAATGCTATAGGGGGGAGTCAGGCAAGGGCTGTGACTGGCCAGCAGGCCAGGATGGTTCCTCTGTGCTGGACTCTCCTCCACCTTGGCTGTGCCCACCAGGGTCTGGGATGTACACAGGGCTGGCAGCGCGTAGACAGCACCTGGACCTCCAGGAGAAAACTAGCTGTCCCTGAATTGGGGCAAGGACTGGCTGGTGGAGTGGACTGGTGGGGGTGGACCCTACAGCTGGCCCCAGCTCCTTGAAGAAGGATGGCAAATGTAGGGCCATCAGAACAGGCGCAGTACAGGAGGGCAGCCGGTCCTGTTCCTTCCCTTCCTTCCATGGAGGCTTTTTCAGCACCACCCAGGAACACTTTTCTGCCCTGCAGAGACGTCAGTCTTTCTTGGGACCCCGCTGAGAGGCCTGGGTTCCCCTTCCCTATCCACAGCCCCGGTTTCAAGGTCTGGAGAGAAAGACTCGGCCCTGCGGCCCGCACTGGGCACGAGGGGGCGCCCCTGCCCGGCCGAAGCCACCGGGCGCGCCCGGCCTGAGGGTCTCCCAGGGCGGGGAAGAGGCGCAGGCGCCTGCCGGGCGGGAGCGGGAGCAGGGAGGGGCGCAGCCGGGTCCTGCCGGGTCCCGCAGGCCAGGGCCGGGCTCCCTGTGGCGCTCCCTTTCTGTCGCCATGACGCGAGGCAGGTGGCTGCTCGGAGCGACCGGGCCGAGGCGCTGGGGCGTTTTCCCCGGAGGTGGGGTGTGCGCCCGCCACACAAAGGTCTCCCTCCCGGCTGCGAACCCGGGAGCAGCAGCTCGGCCCGCCCAGGCGACAAGGCGACCAGGCTGGGGTGGGGACGATCGCTTGGGGGCGTTGGGTCCTGGCGAGCTTGGCCGGACCCCTGCGGTGGGGACCGGGGCGCCACAGGCTCCTTTTGTGAACGGGAGGGAGGGCCCTTCTCTTCTCGGCTTCGCAGGTCTGCGTGCCCGGAATGGCAGATGGCTTCTCTGGGGTCGTAATCTGGGCCCGACCCTGTGGCGCTTTGAGCTGTTTCAAGGTCTCCTGCCCGCCACCTGCTGCACCCGGGGCCCTGGGTGGGAAGGACAGACCCCAGGGCCCTACCTGGTGCCTGAAGCAGAATCTCCGGGAGGGGCCCAGGAATCTGTATGTTGGGGAAGTCGCTTAGGTAATTCTGACGGCAAAGCCAACGTGGGAACCACTGTTCTAACGCTTTTAGGATTTGCAAACTGTAAAATTTCTCCTTAGGAGCCTCTGGGGACCCAACTTGTCACGTCTCCCTTCTCTCCCTACTGATAGAGAAGTTCTTCCTGAGTCTGACTTGGCTCCTGCCTGCTTTAATTAAGCACATTTTCTCCAGTCGGGTTTTCTGTGGAATAAGGGGCAGGAAGACTTTTCTCAAGCTGTTGTAAGACAGCTGTGTAACCTCCTTCGAGGGTCCTTTCTTAGGAAACCCGTTGGCTTTGTTCAACCTCTGAATCCAGTAGACCTACTTGATTAGGCTGAATGGTGAGAAAATCTAGTAAAGCCACTGGCTTGTGAACGAATGTGATCCCGTCAGGCGACTGGCCAAACAGCCCCCCTTTCACAGTTTGGGAAGGAAAACTCCAAAGGACCCTGGCAGTAAAATCCCCAGAAACTCACCTCATGATCCCAGTAAGGCAAAGGGAAAAGCCTTATCTCCCATCTACCCTCTTCCCTTCTGTCGGCCTTTTCCTTGCTTTCAGGATGAATTAAAATCCTTATCTACTCTGCCTCCAGCTACTTGGACTCGCCTTCCTGATAGCTGCAGCTAGAGTTTCCCAAGCTTTGTGGGGGTTATTTTTGCCTCTGGGTGGTGGTCATTACTTCCTTCAATGGTATCGGGTTCAACAAAATAACAGAAGAGTAACTCAACATACACCCTCAAAATGGCAGAAGTGACCCCCAAACCTACTTTCATTTTCTTCCGATCTGGGTTGTGGGTAATTTCTTGACAACTATGAGAAAAAAGACAAGGAGAAATGAGAAATGAATTGTTTTTCCGACACAGTTGTGAACAGATGTATAATTTCCTGGTCTCAGGAACGTTCTAGGAGTTCCTCACATCACCTTAAAGGGGAGAGGGGAGCAGACAAGGGTGCCGAGACAGCATCGGTGCCGGCACCTAAAGAGGGCTGGGCGATAACCCAGTCACCTCTGCTGTTTCGGGGCTTCTAAATTTGGCAGCGTGTACAGGCTTGCTTCCTTTTGGCCATTGATCTGAGTAGCAAATCCCATTCTGATGGCCCGAATCACATTTACAGGCTGTGGGGGTGAAGGCCATGCTAATTGGCCACTTGCCTCACCGCTGGCTTTTAAACAATCGGTTGTATTCTCTGCCCGGCAGGAAGCAGCAGACCCATCAAGGCCCTGGGCTCTCTCTTTGTTCTGACTTTATGGCATTTTATGCCACAATAAGAAACACTGTGTACTCCGTGGGAGCCCATTGTGCCAGGCCTCAAGGATGTGGGTTCTGGTGCTCTTCCCCAGGAAGAAAAGGGGCTTTGTGACAGGCTAGGAGACAAAACAAGGGGTGCTGGACACTGTTACTGGGGCAACGGCCCAGCCAGTCCAGGGTAGAGGCAGTTTTGGTCCTGGGGCCCCCTTCCTTGACCAAGGAGAGAGAGGGCAAGGGAAGGATGGAATTCTGTCTAGAGTAGCAGGTCCTAGTTACCTGGTAAATTATACATCAGGACTGCGCTAGCCACCGCTTCCATTTTCTCTGGGCTGATGAGATGACCTCTGCCTGCCTCTAGATTCTGAGCCAGGTGATCTACCTAACTGCCTCTCACACTCCACCGGGAAACTCCATCATGGTGAGTAGGGAAGTTTTTCCTACTGTGGCCCAAACCTGAGCTTCCCATACTTTGGGCAGATTTGGACCTTTGAGGGAAGAACTTTTGGTTTTGTAGAAATGAAGTGAATGGGGAGGAGTGCCAGCCCCACTTGTGAAGGGACCAGGAGGATTTGAGAGCTACCTCTAGGCCCTGTCTGTCTCTCAGGCCAGCCAGTGTGCCCCCCTTCCCTCCCACCTAGCCTGAGTTGTTCACCATTAAGGGTACACTTGACATTGGAGACAAAGGAAGGTGCTCCAGGAGATGACTGTACTCATGGGATAGGGGCAGGTCCTCAGGAGTCCAAGACAAGGAGCTTTGGGGGAACAGGCCCTGAAAAATGGAGTGCCCCCTGTGGGTGCTGAGAGAGAAGTAGGGAGAGAAGGCAAGTCCTTTTAGCTTCACCTCACAGGCTGGCCTGTGTCCCCATCAGATGGGGATAGGTGAGGCTGGTGGCTCTCATGTTCTCTGGGGAGGCTTCCACTGTGTCCACCTGACGTAAGGAAAGGGCAGCTTCCTGCTGGCCACTGCAGAGAAGAGCATTCAGTGCTTCTCTGAACCTGTTCCTTGCTCTGTGCCTACCCAGTCTTGTCAGTCCCACCGACCCTCCCAACTGGACCCCCTGTGGCCCTGAGCTACCTCCAGCCCACCTTCCATGTGGCACAGGAGTTTTCTCTCAAAAACACAAATCTCAGCCCAGCACCCATAGTTCAGTGAGTAGGGTGCCAGCCACATACACAGAGGCTGGTAGGTTCAAGCCTGGCCCAGGCCTGCTAAACGACAACTGTAACAAAAAAATTGCTGGGCATTGTGGTGGGCACCTGTA
The DNA here is from genome assembly GCA_963574575.1 of Galagoides demidoff. Lineage (NCBI taxonomy): Eukaryota > Metazoa > Chordata > Mammalia > Primates > Galagidae > Galagoides > Galagoides demidoff. Next base: position 39,090 of record CAUYQV010009864.1, read on the forward strand.
GTCCCAGCTACTTAGGAGGCTAAGGCAAGAGAATTGCTTAAACCCAAGAGTTTGAGGTTGCTGTGAGCTGTAATGCCACAGCACTTTACTGAGGGCGACATCGTGAAACTCTGTCTCAAACAAACAAACAACAACAAAAAACACACAAATCTCCTGGCCTGGGAGTCCCAGGCTGGAAACTGCTCTGTGACTCTCCAGAGTGGCTCACAACCCTTCCTGCACTGCTCGCAGCCCCCACCTCAGGCTCTCTTCCTGCCTGCCGGTGACACAGCTCTTGGACTTCCCCAGGCACGCAGGTCTTTCCCTGTCTCTGTGCCTTTGCGTTTCCCTCTGCGCTGGACACCTTTCCCTCCCCACCTACCCCGGTCCCTCTGCCAAACTCTCAGATCTGGTCTAAACATCATCTCCTTTTGTGATCAACCAACAAGAGAAAACAGAGGCAGCTTTGCTACCAGGGTCCCAGAGCAGTAGGAAGACAGATGGCAAAGGGCACAACTTGAACGGATTAAGACAAGGCCTCTGCAACGCTGGTTTATGTCCCTGAAGAGCCTGGCTGGAAGTGTGTCCTGGAGAACGGGCGCCTCCTTGTCCCGGCTAACTCTGCTCTCTGTTCCTCCACCTCTGGCTCAGTATTTTCCATCCTAACACAGGTGCAGACCTGGATACTCTTGGTTCCCATGTGTACTCTGTCCAGACTCAGAGTCACTTACAGGCAAGGAGTGTTTTAATCATCTTTGTATTCCCAGAACCTACTTTAGAAACCTGGCACATAGTAGGTTCAGAGAAAATCTTTAAATAAATAAATATACCTTGAACTTGAGAGAGTTCCTTTACCTAGAATACAATACTTTACAAAGCTTGTACTATCATTTCTCTAAAACATAACTCAAGAACTTGCCTCCCTGGAGAGCTAGTTCATCGTGCATCAAAAGGTTATTGAGCATCTATTATGTGCCAGGCATTTTCTAGGTACTAGAGAAGTGTCAGATGCAAAAGAAATGAGGCTTCCATGCCAGAGTCGCCGGTGAATGCCTCCCACCTGTGCAGACCACTTCCTTACTTGGCAGTCACTTGGCATGTCTGTAATCACTCAAGGCTTCCAGTGTCCACAGTGCCTGGGACATGGTCAGCAGTCAGCTGTGACTTGTCGTGTGCCCAGCATCATGACAGGTTAGAAAGCCTGGCTTTGCCTTCATATAGCATATAGACTCACCAGGGAGACAAATCGTTTATGAGATCACTGGAAAGCCAGGTCAGGGAAGATCTAGTCCTGTTAATTTCACAGTCTCTAGGAATTCACTGGGTCCCCTGCTTCTCTTGCCCAAGGGCTCCTTTTCAGTGACTTCCTATTTGTATAAGTGTGTGAGTCTCATCTCCCAGCTTCATCACAAGCTTCTCAAAGGAAAGGACATCACGGCATCATGTCTGGCAGCCACTTTCCTGGCCCCCTCTCAGCACCTGCTGCAGGGCAGTGTGTGAACAAATGAGGAAATGATCGCCACCATCCACAGGATTTGTCACTGGGCCTCCTTTGCTAAATGTTAAACCAAGATTCAGAATGTTTTCTGTTAAAACATACAGAGATGCAAATCCAGAAGAGTGTGAATTTGCAAAAGCCAGTTGGGTTCCTACTTTCATTCAGGTGCCTCTTAACGGGCTGTTTGTACTGGGTATTGTTTGGTAGTTTAAGTGGGTGAGATCAATTTCAGAGCTTCTCTAGTCACATGTGGGCTTGTGGGGAAAGAAGAGTGTCCCCGGTCCTTTCTGTTTCTTTTCACTCTGGTTCCTGGCTTATTCCTGTCATTTACTCTTTGTCCAAGTCAGTTTTACTGGAAGGTTCTTTAGAGTCAGTGCTTTAGGGCCTTGGTTCTAATCCATTGGGTTGTCCTGTTTGATGTCTCTCATATTTGCTGTGCAATCCTGGTGGCTCATGTTGCTTGCATTGGCTCTTGCTGGGGCCGTATGTAACCTGTATCAACCCTGGGTGCTTTGAAGTTCAATGTGCAATAAAAAGTTCATTAAAAAGATGTGGAATCATGACAATGAGGTTACAGAAATGCTAACAAAGGATCATTTCCTGCTTCTTGTACTCCATTTTACTTTTTTTTTTTTTAATGGATTTCTCTGAAAAATTGTCATCATTTAAACCATTGGAGAGTTCAGGAAGGACAGGCAGGGGTCAAAAAGAGGGGGAGATTCCTGAGGAGATGTCTTGGCAGAGACCCAGGCTGTTTTCTTAATTGAGAGCTTGGGGGTCTAAGAGGAGATTTTAAATCAGAACAAATCTAGAATTATTTTCTTTTCTTTCTTCTTCTTTTTTTTTTACCCTCTGTTGCCCAGGCTAGACTGCAGTGGCATGATCATAGCTCATTGCAGCCTCAACTCCTAGGCTCCTCGGACTCCCAGAGTGCTGGGATTACAGGGGTGAGCCACTGCACCTGGCCTCAAATCTAGAATTCTTCTGACTAATGGTTTGCACAAGCATTATTAACAGGGATGGCTCCGTGTGTCTGCAGCGATGTGAGGAACGTGGAATCCCCGGGCTCCACTTTCAGGCAGTGGCCAGTGCTGGCAGATGCCCCTTGTCTACTTGAAGTAGAAGAGGCAGAAAAGGAGGAAGAGGAGACTAGAAAGTGGAGAGGAGGAAAGGTGCACAGGGTGGAGTGGCAGAGTGTCACTAAAACTGCCTCGTGGTCCCTCAGTGGCTTGTCTACTCCCACACTGGCTCGCTTTCTAGTCCTGACCTGACATGAGCAGAGTTCAATATCCAAGCCTTAAGGTGTGTCCTGGAAATCCAAAACAGCGCAAGCACACGAGCTCTTGCATGCCTTAAGCCAGGTGAGGAGGTGCCCCTCTTTGCCGGACCTTGGAGAGGCATCTGATGAAGAAGGAGGTCTCCTGGAGCTCATGCGCTGACTCAACAATGACCCCATGTACTAGGACACTTCATAGGTTGGCCAGTCCAAGTCCTTTGTCTGGGCTGACTTTGCCAATGCCAGGCTCTAGTTAGCAGCAGAGCCAGGCGTCTCCTTCCATACCACATGGCTTCCTAGGGGATCCCAGTTCTCTCATCAAAGAGAGGGCAGCTACAGATGATCATTCCTTGTAAATACCTTGCCACTTCTCTAATGGCAAATGGTGCCACCATCAACACCTTTATTTCTTAGTAACCTGTCCCCTTCAACAGGTACACACAGAGGCATAACATGCCTGGGATCCAGAGCAGAACAGGAAAAGGGGCTCCTTAGATGGTCTTACCTCTCTCCTATGGGGAAGGTCCCTCTTTTTCACAGATCCCCCACTGCTTGGGCAGTGGGCATGCCCACACTTAATGCACACCTAGCCCCAGCATCCTTGCTGGCCTCTATTTTGAGGGGCAGGTATCCCTGGAGACTCACTCACTTACATAACCATTTAATTACTACTCCTATGTAATAGTAAGCAACCATGTGATTATCACTTACTTTTCAGCCTGAGGGTCACTTAGCAGCTGCTAAATCTTAGTCTTAACAGTGACAGTCCCACATCCTATCAAGTGACCGTGAGGACCTCAACAGATTGCATGTCTAATAAACAACACTGCAAGGTCTTTAGGGTTGCTGCCGGACAGCTCCGGGTCACAGCCAGACTTACCCTCTCTCTTGCGAACCAGCTGTAGTTGAGTCTCGTGAATTCTGCAAACCTCTGCTCATAGAGGTGAAGTAGCAGTACCAGGTACAAGCCTGAATTCATCAGCTCATTTTGTGCCTAAATATGGAAAAGAAAGCTCTTAAGTTCATCTATAGATTATTCATGATACAAACCATGGGGTGAAGGGAAACAAGGCTAAGAGGTGATAAGACATGGGACAGGGGCCCAAGCTCCAGGGCAAGGCCTGCCCATGGGCACCAGAGGTCAGAGCAGGAGGAGGCCCCTCGTGGAGGTCACGGCAGCCTCCTCCTCCAATCTTCTGCTACCTAGTGGAGGATGCTGTGAGGAAGATCCATCTTCCAGGCCAGGCTCAAACCCACTCCACAGACATTTATTGAGCAGTTTTATGTGTGCAAAGCCTTGAGCTGGGTGTTATGGGGAACACAGATCTCCCTGCTGGGTCCCCGTCATGTGGCAGGGGGAGAAAGCCTGGTTCATAAACAGCTCCCGTGCAGTCTGGGTGTGCCAAGTGCTACACCCGAGATGAAAAGAGAAGAAAGGAAGTGGAATATGACAGGAGGGCATGCGGGAAGGCTTCCTGGAGGAGGCAGTCTTGGGTGGTCCTTAAAGGCTGGGAGGCTATGAGGGGTGTGAAGCACCTTTCAGACAGAGGAGGCAAGGGCAGAGAGAGTAGATCACTTGGTGGGCAAGGTCCCCACAGATCCACCCAGCGGGGCTGGAGGATATGGGAAGAGTGTTTAAAAAAAAAAAAATTGGGCATAGGCCAGGGAAGGTGGGGCTGCATTAGGCAGAACTGAGTTTGGATGTCATGCTGTGTGGGTATGTGGAACTGCCCCTCTCTTTGAGCAGAGGAGTGAACAGGATGAGATGTATCTCGAAAGTTTTCTGTGGGAGATTCTGGGACACAGATGCCACAAGGGGGCTTTAATTTCCTAGATCACTCCTTTGCCCAGAGAAAGAGGCCCAGACCTTAGTTCCATTTTTTTTCTTCCTTTACAAGTGGTCTTACTGATGGTCTCACCTAAGACCCCTTTCTCCCTCCATGATCATGGAGCTGGTCCATTACCATTAAACACCCAGGCAGGGTCAGGGATGGCACTGGTACCTCAGGGCCGGCCTGTGCTTGAGCTCTTACTTGTTTGGTCTGCTGTTTTCATGCATGTGTTTTGAAGGCTCCTTTTACCAGGCCTTGTCTGTACTTCCTCACAGCTGTCACAGATGTCACCTTTGCAAAAGCCGGTGAACCTCATTTGTCCCTATCATTCCTTTGTTCTCTAACTCCTAAACAATTTTTTTTTTTTTGAGACAAAATCTTGCTCCATTGCCCCAGGCAGAGTACAGTGGCATCATCACAGCTCACTGCAGCCCCAAACTCCCGGGTTTAAGCGATGTTCCTGCGTCAGCCTCCTAAGTAGCTGGGACTATAGTACCTACCACAATGCCTCGCTAGTTTTTCTATTTTGGGTAGAGATTGGGTCTCATACCTGCTTAGGCTGATCTCCAACTCCTGACCTCAAACCATCCTTTTGCCTGGACCTCCCAGAGTGCTAGGATCACAGGCGTGAGCTACCACGACTGTCATTTGTTTTTATTTTGTACACTACCTCTTGTACTTGTTGATGTTTCTGCTTTTTCTTAAGAGGTGAGTTATGTTTGTTTTTCTCACTGGTACTCAGAACAGGTGCTACACAGGGAGAATCCAGCTGTCGGGCTGGCCACGGTGCCTGTCTCAGCTCCTGCGTCTGTGCTTCCAGGCCCCACTCTTGGGACCCTTCATAGATCTTCAGTAAATCAGTAATGCTGGTAACAATCCCTCCCCTCTGCAGGGGAAAGAGGGAAGGCTCCTTAAGCCTCCATCTGTCCTCATGGCAAATCCCCATGGAGGGGTCAGCTTGGGGATTGCTCGGATAGTGCTCAGAAAGCCACTCAGACTTGGGTGACTAAAATCCCAGCAGAGATCACGCACTATACATGGCCCCAGGAAAGGTGGACCTGTGACTCTGTGTGCCCAGGATAAGGAGGGCTGGAGGGCAACATGGCTACCGGTTTGACCCAGTGACCGCTTCAGCATCTGATCTTCCTTCCTCCTGCAGCAGCCCAGGCCCCTCCCTGGCCCATCTCCCTGTTGCCTTCGATCCATGGCAGCTCAGGAAGCTGGCACAGAACACACCTCTCCGGGGCCAAACAGCCGCCAGAAAAGGCGCGGAAGCTGAGCAAGGATGGATGTGTTCTTCCTTCTGAATCAGGGCCAACTCCGGATCTTGGTGACAGCTGGCCCCAAAGTCACTGCTGCAGGCTTCTCCATTGTCCTACGGACTCACCTTTGAAGGCTCAAGTCCACTGTCCTTAGTGGTTAGCCTCCTATTTTTAGCCTTTGGTCATGTTTCCTGTGCTCTGCTGACCTTGGCCTAGAGTGGGCCAAGAGCAAGTTGCTTATTTTCACCTTTTCTGTTTTAACTGCCTTCTTCTACCATCCCCATAAGGTGGCACCTGCCGCCTCCTGTAAGGATGGTCTTGCCAGCCACCTCCTCTGGGAAGTCCTCCTAATGTGCCTCTGGCTCCTCCACACCAACCCTGTTTGTTTCCTGAGCTGTGGCTTCCTCCTGTGAGCCACCCGGCTCCTCGCCAGCCAGCCTTTATGCTCAGAGACACTCTGCCACGTAATGGCGAATCAATCAGCTAGAAAATGGCTTGGAACTATCAGGTTTGTCAAAGCATTCAGGGAAATCATTTACTTTTTATGACTCAATAAGGCCCAGAGGCATGCAGATGGGAAAATATCCACTAATGTTTTCTGCAGATAATTTGAAAAGTCACTTCTAGCAGATTGTGTCTCTTCTCTAGTCTGTGGGAGGGAACCTGTCACGCGGTGCCATAAATCTTGCTGGCTAGGCCTTTATGCGCGCCCTTTGCAGAACTCGTAATGCTGGGGCCACCAATCAGAGCAGGCGTGTGATAGTCAACTCTGAGCCATCCTTTATGCTCCTGAGCCACAAGTGGGAGGATTTGTTAACAGAAAGAGTTCCGCGGTGTTTGTTTGGCAGGGCCAAGCGAGCCAGGTTTGGAGCGTTATTTATTGGGGCTACTCTGACCCTCTCCTCCCTCTGCCCAGTTGCATCTCACTTTGACTCCCACACGGAGCTGCCTTTGTGCACTGACTGAAGGGGCCGGGGTGGTAGGAGGGGTGGGGACAGCAATGAAGGGGAAGGCGTGTGAAGCAGTGGACAGGGCTCTGCAGAGCTCAGCTGCCTGCCAGCTGTTTTCCCTTCTCTTCTCCATCTTGTTAAGATTCAAATCCTTTCGGTCAAAAGATTTGCTGCTGATGGAAATTCTCAATATAATCCACCTGAAGAAGCCGACAGCCTGGCTGAACGTTTTATCAAGTCTTCCTATATGCTCAAGAGATGCTCCCAGGTCTGAGGGTGATTAAGTGACTGTGTGTGTCCAAGGACATCTGTCCTTGGCTGAGATAGAGCGAGGCCAGGCCTGTGCTTCACAGCAATGACAGCCAGAGTCCTCTGAGACCCTTTTAGGTGGCAGAGCAAAGATGGCAGGAGTATATCCCTGTGCTCAATGGGTCCAGGCCACTGGAGTTCACCTTACCCAGAAGGTGGGCAGCCAGGGGCCACTGAACACTGCAATTTGGGATAAAGAGTTTTAGCTCTGCAGGGCCATAGTGACTTCATTTATAAATTGGGAGAAGTAACCTCTGTTCTGTCTCTTTCCCCAGAGTATTATGGCAAAATGAGTGGTATTTCATAAAACAAAAACATCCTACAAGAGGCAAGAGTTAAAGGGGCAGGATAGATAAATCAGGTATCAGATCCGTGAGGGCAAAGCCTACATCTGTCTTGCTTGTTGCTATATGCCTGGTACCTAGCCCAGTGCCTCATATACGTGCTTAACAAATAAATAAATGCACAGATGAAACAATTTTAAAAAATGTCAAATTTGGGATCTGATAGTGTGGGCCATTCAGGCACAATTTTGGTGCTCATGGGTCTAACTTTAACACACATCAGAAATACTGAGAGGGCCTTTTAAAGCACAGCTGCAGGCTCGGCACCTGTGGCTCAATCGGCTAAGGTGCCAGCCACGTACACCTAAGGTGGCAGGTTCGAATCCCCAGCCCAGGCCTGCCAAACAACAATGATGGCTGCAACCAAAAAAAAAAAAAAAATGGCCGGGCGTTGTGGCGGGCGCCTGTGGTCCCAGCTACATGGGAGGCGGAGGCAGGAGACTCGCTTGAGCCCAGGAGTTGGAGGTTGCTATAAGCTGTGATGCCATGGCACTCTACCCAGGGGGATAGCTTGAGGCTCTGTCTAAAAAAAAAAAAAAAAAAAAAAAAAAAGCACAGCTGCAGGGCCCTGCTGCCTTTTTCTTCCCTGAGTTTCTGAATCAGTGGGTCTGGGGTAGGGCTCAAGAGCGTACACTTCTAACAGGTCCCAGGGTGATGCTCATGCTACCGTCTGAGGACTACCCATCTTTGAGAATTGCTGCTCTAAATGAGCAGCCAGCCAATAAGTCGAATCTGACTTGAGGATGTGCTCTGGGTGGATGGAAGGAAGAAAAGAAGTCAGGAAGGAAGAACTCGAACATCTTTAGTTTGGGGAGAACTCTCCATTTTGCTACAGTTGCCACCACTCCCACCTGCATGACCCCTGGAAGATTCTAATCATTTGTTACCTGCCTGGACTTTATGCTATTTGGATGTATAACCTGTGACCTAAGCTTAAACTCATTTTCTCCTGGCCATTTGAGAGCAAGGAATATTATCTGGATCTTTGCGCATAACTCTCCAGTTCTTCCTTCTATTCAAAAATCGAGGACCCAGCTAGAATGACATATACGTCCTACTTCCAGGTTAAAGCGAATGGTCACAGAAGGTTATGTGACACTGCCCCACCGCAGTGCTACCAAACCTGGGTAGTGGGTACCGAATGCCTAGTGGCCTTAATTATCAGGTATCTTTGAGTAGGAAGGAAGGAGGGCCACACTGCTACAGGTCCTGACAGGCCTGAGATTAGACTACCAGGTGCCAGCATCCCAGGTCCTAGGGACCCACAGCTGGTTTACTCTAATGGGTCACTCTCCAGAAAGCTGATCGAATCCAGCCGCATGAGACCTAGTAACAACCCAGAACCCCATGAGGCCCTTCCTGGAACCAGCAATGTCAGAGGGACAAAAGGATAATTAGATTGCAACATCCTGCTAGGCCCTGTGAGTGGCATTGTCCTGCTGGCATCAGAGGTGTAGAACCAAGGTAGGAAAACCAGCTCTGTTGTGAGCCCCTCGGCAGAGGGCACCAAAAGGGCATGGCTGGCCTGTGACCAGGTTCCGATGAAGTGTCTGACTCAGATGCCTCAGACTCCACCCCAAGAGTGGTGGGTATAGGACCCACTCTTTTGCCTTCCTGCTCTTAAGCATGTCCCCTGCAGGACGGCTATCTCTGGTCCTGAGAATCTGGTGTCAAGCCAGACCTCCCTGCAGCTGTTCCTGCAGCTGTGTGCATGGCCCTTGCTTTGGTCTCATAGACCGTGGTTATAGCCAGGTCACCATTGTCCCTGATGAAAGGTCTGTGGACCGAGGCCCCTCCAGCAGAGTGTCTGATGTTCAGCAGGTGCTCACTATGTGCTCTAAAAGCTTGTTGAACTTTTATGTGTATTTTGCCACTATTTAAAAAAAAATTATACCTGGCCCCATCCCAGGCCCATTAAATCAGAATCTTCAGGGTTAGGCCTAAGCATCAGCATTTTAAAGGGGGGTGGGGGGAAGACCTGCAGTTAAGTGTTCAAAGCTGTCATTGGGCTGGTAAGTGATGTGTATGATTTTTGAGTGATTTTTATAATGAAAGAAAAGCAAAAAAAAAAAAAAAAAAAGCCCCACACAAGTGAGAAAATGCGTAATAGCTAGTTAGCTGAGGTCACCTGAGAGGCCGAATGAGCTGGAGCCAGTTCCAGGCCTCTTTTGGCTTTGTAGATGTCTAGAATTGGCACCAGCTACCTCACTCCACAAGAAGGGATTCCATTTGCCAAGGGGTGACCAGCAGGAAACCAGAGGCCAGTGTCTGTTCTGCTGCTCTGCTGGGCATGTGTGACGGTGGCTGCCTTCCTCTTCCGAAGGCCACAGGCTGTTAGTAGCTGTCCCGACCCTGGTAAGAGTGCCGCCTCCTCTTCACTTCCAGCCGGGAGCCACATTGCCAGTCTCAGATGCTTCCTCACCCCTTCTTGCTTTCTCTTGCTGCCCACATTCCCCCCTCCCCCATCATTCAGCTCTTCGCACTCACTGCCTTTGAGCCTGTCGTCATCTCTTTCCTGCCCCCAGCTGACACAGTTACCTGCACAGTTCTTTCTAGAATGTGCTTGTTACCATTACCTCAACTGGACAGATCTGAGTGAAGGATGCAGTGAGGCCAAGGGTATGGGGGATGACCCCGTGGGGACAGTGGGCTGTATTTGTTCAGTGATGGACTTTAGCCTGGTCCCTGGAGCACTTGGTGGCCTCCCCTGAGTGCCGGAAAGATTGGGTATCTCTGTGGCCCTAATGTGGCGGTTCTCATTGACTGACCCAGACAGGGTGTCTACGGGGCGATGTACTCAGGTCTTGTCTTACCTCTAACCCTGTGAGGACCCACTTGCTACAGATGAGAGAACCAAGGTCTAGGGAGTTTATGTAGTTTTCCCCAAGGCCACAGAGCAACTCAGGGTAAAAGAATAGGGTTTGGGCTCACATCTTAATTGAAACTGGTCTTCTCAGTGGGACAGGCTGTCTCAGGCTATATGAGAGCAAACATTTTAGTACAAATAGACCAATTTGCTGTTATTGGGTCAATTCTACAAATACCACTGGTCAACAAACATTATTTGGTGACAGCAACTTGGCAGAGGGAGAACACAGAAAGGCTTAGGACCAAAAGGTGTCTTTGCTGGACTGTGTATTCCCCCTACACTGGTGATTCTGACGTCTGTGACATCTGCAGATCATTCTGGCAGTATGACGGGTAACCCAGTCTCCTGGGAACATGATCTCAGAAAGTCCTGTCTACACCCTGGCTGGCACTCTGACCTCAGGCTCTCAGAGGACCTGGTTCCTTTTCATATTTTGACTCTAATATGTTCAGAGTCCAAGAATGTGAGTTGCTCTGTTTCTCATCTGAGATCTTAGTGCCTGGCAATTATGACTGAGTGACGTGAGACCTTCAGGCTGCAAAATGCTGAATTCATTTCTCAAGAAATCCTCTTTTCCCCTCGTCTCTCTCTTTCCTTCTACCTTCTTTTCCTTCCTCCCTCTCACTTCCTTCCTTTTTTTTTTTTTTCTCAATTGGTCACCCTCGATAGAGTGCTGTAGCATCTTAGCTCACAGCAACTTCAAACTCTTAGGTTCAAGTGATCCTCTTGCCTCAGCCTCCCAAGTAGCTGGGACTTCAGGTGCCTGCCACAATGCCCAGCTATTTATTAGAGAAGGGGTCTCACTCTGGCTCAGGCTGGTCTCAAACCTGTGAGCTCAGGCAATCTACCTGCCTCGGCCTTCCAACTGCTGGGATTACAGGCATGAGCCACTGCACCTGGCCCCTTCCTTTTTTTTTTGACACAGAGTCTTACTACGTTGCCTAGGATGACCTCAAACTCCTGGGTGCCACAATCCTCCTGCCGGAGCCTCCCAAGAAGCTAGGCCTACAGGCTCATGCTACCAGGCCCAGTTCAGTTTTAGTGGTTTCTATGGTGATATCTTCAAGTCTGAGATTCTTCCTTCAGATGTGTCCAGTCTGCTAATAAACCCAGCAAAGGCCTTCTTTATTTCTATTACAGTGTTTTGGATCCCGAGTATTTATTTTCATTTCTTTTTTTTTTTTTTTCTGTACACTACTGATTGGAAATTAATTGTTTTTCTTTTTTCTCTTTGATTAGAGATGAAATCCTGCTATGTTCCCAAGCCTAGACTTGAACTCCTGGGCTCAAGTGATACTCCCACCACAGCTTCCTGAGTTAGCTGGGACTTCAGGCATGTGTCACTGTGCTCGGCTCTAGTATTTCTTTTCTTTCTTACATCATCTCTCTGCTCACTTTGCCCATTTGTTGCTGCATTCTGTCCACTTTATCCATTAGAGCTCTTAGCATAATATTCGTAGTTGTTTTAAATTCCTGGCATGATAATTCTAACACCGCTGCCACATCTGAATCTGTTTTTTTAAAATTTATTAATAGTTTATTTATCACTCATATTCATAGCTCAGGAACACAGGTCAGTGACAAATGTCTATGTAAATCAGCCCAAAGAAATTCTTTATATTTCAAAATTATTTGACGCTCTGAAAGACACCAGCCTTCCTCA
>CAUYQV010009865.1:0-30182 GCA_963574575.1 Galagoides demidoff
GGGGTGTCCTCCTCATAAAATGTTCACCTAGGCCGATTTCTTTAAGTTTTTTTCTACAGTTTCTTCTGTATTTTTATGGATTCATGTCTTAATTTTAAATCTTTAGTCCAGTGAGAGTCTAACTTAGTTAATGGTGAAAGGTGTGGGTCCAGTTTCAGTCTTCTACAGGTTGCCAGCCCGTTTGCCCAGCACCATTTATTAAATAGGGAATCTTTTCCCCACTTAATGTTTTTAATTGGCTTGTCAAAGATCAGGTACCAGGGAGTAGTTGGATTCATCTGTTGGCTCTCTGTTCTGTTCCATACATCTACCTGTCTATTTTTGTGCCAGTACCATGCTGTTTTGATCACTATGGATTTATAGTATAATCTGGGCTCTGGTAGCGTGATTCCTCCTGCTTTGTTTTTATTCCTGAGTAATGTCTTGGCTACTAGAGGTTTTTTCTGATTCCATATAAAATGAAGTATTGTTTTTTCAAGATCTTCAAAATATGACAGTGGAGCTTTAATGGGGATTGCATTAAAATTATATATTGCTTTGAGTAGTATGGACATTTTAACACTGTTGATTCTTCCCAGCCATGAGCATGGTATGTTTTTCCATTTGTTCACATTTTCAGCTATTTCTTTTCTTAGAGTTGCATAGTTCTCTTCATAGAGATCTTTCACATCCTTTGTTAGGTAAACTCTTAAATATTTCAACTTCTTTGGCACTACTGTGAACAGAATAGAGTCCTTGACTGCTATTTCAGCTTGGCTGCTGTTGGTATATATAAAGCATACAGATTTACGAGTGTTTATTTTGTAACCTGAGACACTGCTATATTCCTTGATTACTTCTAGGAGTTTTGTAGTAGTATCCCTGGTGTTTTCCAGATATATGATCATATCATCTGCAAAAAATGAAAGTTTAATCTCTTCTGACCTTATATGGATGCCCTTAATTGCCTTTTCTTCCCAAATTCCTATGGCTAAAACTTCCATTACGATATTAAAAAGCAGTGGAGACAATGGGCAACCTTGCCTGGTTCCTGATCTGAGTGGAAATGATTTCAGTTTAACTGCTTCAATACAATATTGGCTATAGGTTTGTTGCAAATGGTCTCTAGCAGTTTAAGAAATGTCCCTTCTATACCAATTTTCTTAAAGGGATGCTGTATTTTATCAGAACCTTTTTCTGCACCAATTGAGAGAATCGTATGGTCTTTGTTTTTTAATTTGCTTATGTGATGAATTATATTTATAGATTTACATATGTTGAACCAGCCTTGAGATCCTGGGATAAAATCCACTTGGTTGTGGTATATAATTTGTTTGATGTGTTGCTAGATTCTGTTTGTTAGGATCTTGTTGAAAATTTTTGCAGCAATATTCATTAGTGATGGTCTATAATTTTCTTTTCTTGTTAGGTCTATTCCTGGTTTGGGTATCAAGGTGATGTTTGCTTCATAGAATGTTTTGGGTAGTATTCCGTCTTTTTCTATATTTTGGAAAAGGTTGAGTAGTATGGGTACTAGTTCCTCTTTCAAGGTTTGGTAGAATCCTGATGTGAAGCCATCTTGTCCTGGGCTTTTCTTTTTAGGGAGGTTTTGTATAACTGATGCTATTTCAGAACTTGATATAGTCTGTTCAACATTTCCACTTCATTCTGGCTGAGTCTTGGGAGGTGGCATGCTTCCAAGTATTGGTTGATTTCCTTCAGATTGTCATATTTCTGGGAATAAAGTTTCTTGTAATATTCATTAAGAATTTTTTTGAATTTCTAAGGGGTCTGTTGTTATTTCATCTTTATCATTACTGATTGATGAGGTTACAGATTTTACTCTTTTTTTTCTTGGTGAGGCTGGTCAAAGGTTTATCTATGTTATTGACCTTTTCAAAAAACCAACTTTTGGATTTATTGATCTGTTCTATAATCCTTTTATTTTCAATTTCATTTAATTCTGCTTGAATTTTGGTTATTTCTTTTTTTCTGCTGGATTTGGGATTGGAATGTTCTTCCTTTAAGAGTTGCTTAAGATGTCCCATTAAGTTGTTAACTTCCTCTTTTTCTGTTCTCTTGAGGAAGGCTTGTAATGCTATAAATTTCCCCCTTAGGACTGCCTTTGTGGTATCCCAGAGGTTCTGGTAACTAGTATCTTCATTATCATTATGTTCTAAAAATTTGGTAATTCGACCTTGCATTTTAGATTAACCTCAGCATCTTTAACTGGCTTTCCTTCTCAGAGAGTTCAGGCAGAGTCCAAAGTGGCAAGATCTCTGACTTCTGACTCGTTGGAGAATTGGCAAGTTTATTCACGGGACACATATATATTTGTTACCAATTAATTGGAGAAGCTCTTGTATGATTTGGAACTGGTTTCTGAACCTAACCAAGGGTCATGCTATGTCAAACAAAATGAGCAAATTATTTAAATGAATTGGTTTCTGGGAGTTCTTCTAACTGCCCAAATTTTTGATCTTCTGTAATCTAGACAAATGAACTGAATCCTGAGGCCTATTATAACAAACAATTTAGCATATGACAACAAAACAATTGAAAATATTTCTATCAGCAATCAGAAAAGTGACATGCCATTTCTAAATGGATATTAGAAAGACAAAAAGGAAAATTCAGTGGTTCAGTGGATTAAAAACTCAAGCCCAAAGAATACATGTTCTCAACTGGATCTTAAAAATGCAAATTTTTGTTAAATATTGATGTTGGTCTTTAAAAAGGAATTTTGGTAGATTAATTTCCAAAGCATATTCATAGTCCTAGCATTTCTAAAGATTTTTTTTTAAGTTCCCTTTCTTTTTGTCCCATTTTTTCATAGGAAAAGGCAGATTATTTTTTAGCAGCTTGATGTTGCCTTATTTACTCACCTGCAAAACCGCCTTATTTCATGAGTCAATTTAGTATTCCATAAAAATAAAACTCTAAGTCAGATCATCAGTGTTCTGTATGTTTTGTGACTCTGGATAAGTCAATTAATCACTCAAAGCTTTGGTTTACTAAGCTAAACCGAAACTAAACTTCAGTTTATTTGTTAAGTGGGAACAATAATAACAAAAAAAGTGTGTCCATTTGTGTTTTAAATGGATATAGCATGATAAGTGAAAGCTTTCCAAAAATTTAAGTGGCAATATTGTTGCCATTTCATTTTTAGGTGTTTAAAGTGATAATGTCATTTCTTTTACTAGTTGTACCTATCATACGGCAACTGCTGCTTGGGAGAGAGGAATTAATTACTAGATACTAGTGTAAGGTATTATGTCAGTTTCTGTACAATTCGCAAATATATAATCTTACAAAGTACTGGCTGAATTACTTCTGTAGACTTTTGGATAGGAAGAAGATATTGAAACTAAATGAAAATACAAGAGAGCCAGTGGCTTATACCTGTAATCTCAGCACTCTGGGAGGCCAAGCCAGGTGGATCAGCCCAGCTCAGGAGTTTGAGACCAGCCTGAGCAGGAGTCAGACCTTGTCTCTCAAAATAAACCAGGTGTTGTGGCTGGCACCTGTAGTCCTAGTTACTTGGGAGACTGAAGCAAGAGGAACACTTAAGCCCAAGAGTTTGAAGTTTCTGTGAGCTAAGAAGCCACAACACTCTACTAAAGGTGACAAAATAAGACATTGTCTCAAAAAAAAAAAAGTAAGAAGGTCTATAACTGGTAGAATGACTTGTTCTAAAGAAAAAGTAATTAAGGAGTTTATATTAACCTAGAGAGAGCTTTCTGTTTTTTTTTTTTTAATTGAATTTTAGAAGTGCTAATATTTTGGATTTATAATTAGGAAAATGAAACATTTCAGAAATTCTAAATTAGGACGTTGAAAGTGAATGTAGTGCAATGTAAATAAAAGGATAGGAAAACTTGAAATTTAAAATTCCATATAAATGTTCTAAAGCAAACTAAACATTCTTTTCAATGTTTTGCTTCCTTCAGTTTTTAAAAAAACATTCTATTTTATTGTGATAAGAAGACTTCACATCAGATCTACATTCTTAATACATTTTTAAGTGTGTAATACGATCTTGTTGACTATAGATACAATGTTGTACTACAGATTTCTAGAACGTATTCATCTTGCTTAACTGAAACTTTATGGGTGTTGATTAGTAGTAACCCCTCATTTCCCTCCCTTTCTTCTAGCTGTGGGCAACTACCATTATACTCTTTGGTTTTTATGAATTTGACTATTTTAGGTATTTCATATAAGTGGAATCATGCAGAATATTTATTTTTTTGCAGCTGGTTTATTGTACTCAGCATAAGGTTCGTAAGGGACATGCATGTTGTAACATAATGAAGAATTTCCTTCTTTTTAAAGGCTGAATATTATTCCAGTGTATGTATAGACTACATTTTCTTTATCCATTCATCTGTTGATCAACATTTAGGTTTTTCCCATATTAGCTGCTGTGAATAGTGGTATAACAAACATGGGAATGTAGATAACTCTTCAAAATCCGGATTTCAATTATTTTTGATAAGCATCCAGAAGTGAGATTGCTAGATCGTATGGAAATTCTATTTTTTTTTGGGGGGGGTGGGAACTGTTACATGTTTTCCATTGTGGCTATACCATTTTGCATTTCAACCAACAGCATGTGAGGGTTCTAATTTCTCCACATTCTTGCCAGGATTCTCCATCTTTTTTCCTTTGAAAATAGCTAGTGTGACAAATGTCAGGTGACAATCTCAGCGTGGTTTTGCTTTATAAGGGGTTTCTTTTAAGATGAGTCTATTATTGATACAATCTCATGCAGTTCTTATCAATGATTTGAATGAAGATATTCATGACATGATAATCATATGTGTGGAGGAATATCTCAAATTCAGGATCTCAAGGGATCATAAGAGTTTCAAACAATGAGCTAAAACTACCAAAATGAAATTTAATGGAGATAAATGTAAAGATCTTCAACTTGCTTTTCAAATACAACTCTTAAAGAATAGGATGACTATGACACAGCTAAAGATTTGCAGGCATGAAAAAGATCTAGGCGTTTGAATTGACGATAGACAGTGAGTGAGTGATAAAGTATTTAAAGCTGATATGGAGAACTAAATATCAGAGTTATTTGAAGCCAAAGAGCATTTACAGGAAAGGTAGATGGGGCTATTTTGCTGCATAATATCACAAATGGGTAAAGACTAACTCTGCTTCTTCCCGTGGTCCTTTCTCTCTCCATATTTCCATGTTAGGATTAAGAGGGGTACTAACATAAGACTCAGGAGAAATCTGAGGAAATTGCACCCAAGCTTAAGAAAAAAGGTCAGGCAATATGGTTATTATATTATGTAGGAAGTATATTCTATATGTTAATAACTTCTGTGTTCTTTGATTTGAACAGTACATCTCATCACTTATAGCATTTCACTATGTAAGCAAATGATGTTTGTTAACAAACAAAATCAAAAACAAAAACACAAGTCAGACTTGTGTAATGCTGAGCAAAAAAGTTCTAGTACATTCTCCTCATCTTGAAATAGACTTAAATTATTATCGCTTTTACTTTGCCTTTGGTGTTAGGTCAGGGTTCTCCAGAGAAAAGGCACCAACAGGATATTTCTATATTTCTATTTCTATTTCTGTCTCTATCTCTATTTCTATGTAGCTATACATATATAGGAAAATTCCTCAAGTAAAATTCTCTTTGTAAATTTATACAGAGAATATGTATATATATATATATATTTTTTTTCTCTATATATATACATATAGAGTCATGCATTGCTGAATGATGGGGATACATTCTGAGAAATGTTCATTTTTCCATTGTGTGGACATCATAGAGTATACTGTCCCCAACCTAGATAGTATAGCCTGCTACATACCTAGACTATGTGATATGGCCTATTGCTCCTAGGCTCCAAACCTGTATAGCATGTTACTGTCCGAATATTGTAGGTAATTGTAACACAATGCTGAATACCTGTGTATCTAAACATAGAAAAGATGCACTAATAATATGGTATCATAATCTTATAGGACCACCATCATATATGCAGGTCTATGTTTTTTCAGTCTATGTTTTCAGAGACTGAAATATTATTATGAAGTGCATGACTACATATATTTTACCTGTAATGTATTTACCAAGTATCTATTTTTTACCAGGAATGAGGAATGACTGTATGTGTGTGAATGTGCATGTGTGGGGGAGAGTTTGTGTGTATTGCTTTGAGCAACTGGACTGTGGAGGTGAAAATCCAAAATTCGTGGGGTAGGCTTGCGGAGAGACCCAGGTAAGATTTATAATCTGTGTCTAAAGGCAGTCTCCTGGCAGAATTCATTCTTGCTCAGAAAAGTCAGTCTTCATTTTGTTAAGGCTTTCAACTTATTGAATCAGGTCCACTCCCATTATAGAAGGTAGCCGTTCATTGATTTAAATGTTAATCTCATGCAAAAAACCACCTCAACAGAAGCATCCAGAATGATGTTTGATCATATATCTGTGCACTGTGGCCCAACCAATTTGATATATAAAATTTACCATCCCACCTACTTTGTTTCAAAGTTCCAAAGCTCTGAAGCTCTTTACACTTAAATCTCTCAGTTTGCTACCTAAGAAGTACTAAATCACTTACAGGAAGTGACTAGAGTTGAAGGCATAGCATAGAAGAATTAATGAAATCTCTCTTAAGACACACTCGAAAGCCTCCTATTAGAACAACAATTTATCAATTCATCCTACAAAACAGTTTCAAGTTTCTAGAAGGTGCCAGTCCAACATCATGCTGTACAGTGAAGATGCTATGGAAAGCATAAACAAGCATGGTGGATGCTGGTAAACTGATGCAACCAAAAGTTAACCAAAAGATACCATAAATAAATGCAAAATTACAACTGAGATGAATGCTTAGATGTATACAGTACTTTGGAATCTTTCAGTGAGAACTCCATGTAGTCTGAGGGCTCAACGATGGCATTCAAGGTGTGCTATGATGGATGATTATAAGTTAAATAGGCATAAGGTTTAGGGGAACTAGTATGTGGTACCAGCTACATTGATAGTAAGCATGATAAATATAATGATCTGAGATAAGATCAGTGTGCTTAAGAGATAATGAGATAATAAGATAATAATAATGTATATGTATTTAGGAATAGGGTCTTTGGAGGTCTTTGTGAGCCTATTAAGAAACTTTGACACTAAGAGTTAAAGGAAGGCAATAAAGATTTTAATTAAGATTAAACATTATCAGATTTTCTTTCAAACACTTCGTTCTGACTATGGAAAATAAGTTTCAGGGAAAGCAGAATAGATTTTAATTAGATCAATTGATAAGCTACTGATCTGATACCAGTAAGAATAGTCTACACAGCAAGGTCTCAAAGCTGTAGATGCTGGTGTAGATGTGGAGACAGGGGTGCACTTATACACTATTGATTGGTGTGATTGCAAATTATTACAGCCTTTTTGGAAAGAAGTATGGAAATTGCTCAAAGAACTAAAAGTAGACCTGGCATTTCATCCTATAATTCCATTACTAGATATCTACCCAGAAGAAAAAAATTATTTTACCATAAGGTCATTTCCACTCAAAGTTTATAGAAGCTTAATTGACAACCACAAAGATGTGAAAACAATCTGAGTGCCCATCAACCCATGATTGATTTAATGAACTTTGGTAAATGTATACCATGGAATACTATTCCACCATCAAAAATATGGAAACTTTACATCTTTTGTATTTACCTAAATGGATTTGGAGAACATTCTCCTAAGTAAAACATCTCAAGAATGGAAAAGCATCCTTAATCATTAGAGAAATGCAAATCAAAACTACTTTGAGGTACCATCTAACCCCAGTAAGATTAGCCCATATCTCAAAATCCCAAAACCAGAGATGTTGGCATGGATGTGGAGAAAAGGGAACACTGTTACAATGCTGGTGGGAATGCAAATTAATTCGTCCCTTCTGGAAAGACATCTGGAGAACACTGAGAGAGCTAAAAATAGACCTGCCATTTGATCCTGCAATTCCTTTATTAGGTATATATCCAGAAGACCAAAAATCGAATTACAACAAAGATATTTGTATCAGAATGTTTATTGCAGCCCAATACATAATTACTAATTCATGGAAGAAACCCAAATGCCCATCAACCCATGAATGGATCAATAAATTGTGGTACATGTATACCATGGAAGACTATGCAGCCCTAAAGAAGGATGGAGACTTTACCTCCTTCATGTTTATATGTATGGAATTGGAAAATGTTCTTCTTAGCAAAGCATCTTAAGAATGAAAGAAAAAGTATCCAATGTACACAGCCCTATTTTGAAACTAATTCATAGCTTTCATAGGAATGACATTAACCTATTTATCGCCTTATAATTTGGGAAGGTGGTGGGAGGGGCAAGTCAGGGGCTGTGGTTTGGGGGAGGGAGGGAGATTGATGGGGTCACCTCTATGGTTTGTCTTATAAGGGTGCAAGTGAATCTTTCTAAAAGCAGAGTATGAAAGTTTTAACTCAATAACTAAGAAAATGACATGAAGGTTATCTTAACCAGTTTGATGAGAGTATTTCAAAATGTATATGAAAACAGCACACTGTACCCCATGACTGCATTAATGTACACAGTTATGCTATAAGAAATAAAAAAATTAAGAAAAAAATAATGGAAAAGCAAATATCCCACATACTCAGTACTAATCTGAAACTAGTAGATAAACAGTTATAGGGCCACATGACAGAAAAACACAATTAAATTCATGAAGGGGGGAGGGGAGAAGGGGGTTGGTAAGTTTTTACCTAATGGAACAATGTAGGAGTATATCACATACTTACTGGGTGAAGGACTCAACTAAAACTTGGACTTTAGATTTACCATAAAAACACAAACAATGTAACCTAATCCTATGTACCCTCATACTAACTCAAAATAAAATGAACTTTCTCAGGGTCACAATATTAAAATTAATAATAATATTTGTATTTCTCTGACAATCAGGGATGATGAGCACTTTTCCAAATGTTTCTTCACCATTCATCTGTCTTCATTACAGAAGGTTCTGTCCCTATCTCTTGCCCAGTGGTAGATGGGCCTGTTTACTCTTTTTTGTTGTTGTTGATTAATTTGAGTTCTCTGTAGATTCTAGTTATCAACCCTTTGTCAGATTCATAACCTGCAGATATCATTTGCCATTTTGAAGGTTGTCTTTTGGCTTTATTTTTGTGTCATTAGCTGTGCAGAAGCTTTTCAGCTAATTGAGTCCCATTCATTAATTTTTGTTGTTGTTATGGCCTCTGACATCTTTGTCGTAAAATCTTTCCCCAGTCCAACATCATCAAGAGTTTTCCCACACTTTCTTCTAAGATTTTTCTAATTTTGTTTCTTAGATTAAAATCTTTCATTCATCTTGAATCAATTTTTATAAGTGGTGAAAGTTGGGGGTCCAGTTTCAGTGTTTTACATGTAGTTATCCAGTTTTCCCAGAACCATTTGTTGAATAGGGATTCTTTTCCCCACTGTATGTTTTTATTTAGCTTATCAAAAATAAGATGGAAAGTAGAGACTGGTTTCATCTCTTGGTTTTCTTTTCTGTTCTGTATGTCTGTGTCTCTATTTTTGTGTCAATACCATGCTGTTTTGATTACTATGGACTTGTAATATAGCCTGAAGTCTGATATGGTACTTCCTCTGGCTTTGTTTTTATTACTAAGAATAGTCTTGGCTATACATTTTTTTTCCTGGTTTCATACAACACGAAGTACTATTTTTTCATCAAAGTATGATGTTGCTATTTTAATGGGGATTGAATTGGACCTATAAATTGCTTTGGGTAGAATAGACATTTTAACAATGTTGATTTTTACCAGCAAAGAGCATGGTATGTTCTTCCATCTGTTAATGTCTTCTGCAATTTTTTCTTAGTGTTTCATAATAGTCTTTGTAAAGATCCTTTACCTCTTTTGGTAGGTATATTCCTAAGTATTTCATTTTCTTTGATGTTATTGTGAAGGGGGTTGTGTCCTTGATCTGGTTCTCAACTTGGCTGCTATTGGCATATATAAAGGCTACAGATTATGGACATTGATTTTATACCCTGAGACATTGTTATATTTCTTGATGACTCCCAGGAGTTTTGTGATTAAGTCTCTGGGGTTTTCTAAGTATAGGATCATGTCATCAGCAAAGCGAGAATTTGACTTCTGCTCCATTTAGAGGTCTTTTATATCCTTCCCTTGCCTGATTGCATTGGCTAGAACTTCTAGTACTATGTTGAATAACATTGGCAAAACCAGACATCCTTGTCTGGTTCCAGTTTTAAGTGGGAAAACTTTCAGTTTTATTCCATTCATTATGATGTTAGCTGTGGGTTTGTCATTGATGGCTTCAATTGGCTTAAGAAATGAGCCACCTATGCCTATTTTGATTAAACATTTTTGTTAAAAAAGGATGCTGGATTTTGTGAAATGCTTTTTCTGCATCTATAGAGAGGATTATATTGTCTTTGTTTTTGCTTCTATTGATATGATGTATTACAATTATGGATTTGCATATGTTAAACCAGCCTTGGATCTAATAGTTGAAGCTTAATGGATTGTGATTAATAGTGTTTTAATGTGTAGCTACAATCTGTTAGCCAAGACATTGTTAAGTATTTTTGCTTCTATATTCATTAGTAAGATTGGTCTGTAGCTCTCCTTTTTAGTACTGTCTTTTCCTGGTTTTGGAATCAAGGTGATGTTTGCTTCATAGAATATGTTGGAGAAGCTTCTTTCTTTCTCAGTGTTTTAGAATAGGTTCTGCAGTATAGGTACACACTCTTCTTTGAAGGTGTGATTGAATTCTGATGTGAAGCCATCTTGTCCAGGGCTTTTTTTGCTGTTGATGTTGGAAGCTTTATAATTGTTTCTTCAATGTCAGTGCTTGATATTGGTCTCTTCAAGAGATCTATTCGTTCCTGTTTAAGTCTAAGGACATAATGTGATTTCAGGTATTGATACATTTCCTCCACATTATCAAATTTCTAGGCATAGAGTTTTTGATAATAGTCAGAAACAATCTCTTGTATCTCTGTGATGTCAGTTGTTGGTTCCCCCTTTTCATTTCTGATGGAAGTTATTAATAATTTTACTTTTCTATGTCTAGATAGTCTGGCCAATGGTTTATCAATTGTATTTAGCATTTTGAAGAACCAACTTTTTGTTTGATTAATTTTATGAATTATTCTTTTATTTTCAATTCCACTTATTTCTGATTTAATTTTGGTTATTTTTCTTCTGCTAGGCTCGGGATTGGATTGTTCTTCTTTTTCCATTTGTTTAAGATGATTCATTAGATTGTTGATATGCTTTCTATTTTTTTGATGTATGCAGCAACTTCGATAAATTTACCTCTTAGGAATGCTTTTGCAGTGTCCCACAGGTTTTGGTAGCATGTGTCTTCATTGTTCTTATGATCAGGGATGTTAATTATTTCCTCTTTTATCTCTTTCTTGACCCAACTTTCATTCAGCATAGGGATGTTTAATTTCCATGCCTTTGTGTAGGGATGGCAATTTTTGTTGGAGTTGAGTTCCACTTTTATTGCCTATAGTCTGAGATGATACAAGGTAAAATTTTAATTCTTTTGTTTTCTTGAGGTTTGATTTGTGTCCTAAGATCTGGTCTATTTTGGAGAATGTTCACTGGGCTGACAAGAAGAAAGGATAGCAATTTTTGTCGGATTTGAGTTCCACCTTCACGGCCTTGTGGTCTGAGAAGACACAAGTTTCTGGGTATTTAGTTTGTTGATGGTCCATTCTAATTGTCACCATGTAGAAGAACATATATTCCTCAGCTTTGGAATGATGTGTTTTGTATATGTCTTTTAAGCACAGTTGTTCTAGGGTTGCATTTAAGTCCCTTGTATCCTTGTTTAGTTTCTGTTTAGAGGATATTTCCAACTCTGTAAGAGGGGTGTTAAAGTATTCTACTCTTATGGTTTTATAGGATATCACATTGCTCAGACAAATTAAAGTCTGTTTCATAAATCTGGGAGTATTTAAGTTGGGTGCATAAATATTTAGAATTAAAATGCCTTCTTGTTGTATCGTTCTCTTATCCAATATGAAATGTCCCTCTTTGTCTTTTTTGACTTTAGTTGCTTTAAATCCACTTGTATCTGAAAATAAGATTGTGATCCCTACTTTCTTTTTATTTCTATTTGCCTGAAATATAGTTTTCCATCCTTTCATCATGCATCATATTTTGTTCTAGAAGCTAGATGTGTTCCTTACAGGCAGCATATGATGACATATGCTTTTTTTTTTTTTTTTAACAATGTCTCACCATGTTGTCCTTGGTAAAGTGCTGTGGCATAACAGCTCACAGCAATGTCAAACTCTCACGCTTAAGCAATTCTCTTGCCTCAGCCTCCCAAGTAGCTGGGACTACAGACACCTGCCACAACATCTGGGTATTTTTTGGTCACAGTTGTCATTGTTGTTTAGCTGGCCTGGGCCAAGCTTGAACCCACCAGCCTCAGTGTATGTGGCTGGCACCCTACCCACCAAGCTATGGGCGCCACCTGGCTTGTGCTTTTTTACCCAATCAGCCAGCCTATGCTTCTTCAGTGGCATTACTGAGACTGTTGATAAGTGTGGTAGAGTTCTAGTCATCATATTTTGTGAAAGTCCATTGCTTAGTTTTATATTTTGTGTCATTGTCAAAGCTATGTTTTGCTCTTTAGTTTCTGGGTAGTTTGCTGGTGGTCCATTCTGATGATCGCCATGTAGAATAAGTTTAAGTATTTCCTATAGAGCTGGTCTTATTGTGGCAAACTTCCTCAATGTTTGCATATCAGTAAAATATTTGGTTTCTCCATCAATTTTAAAGCTTAGCTTAGCAGGATATAGAATTCTGGGCTTTAAATGGTTTTGTTTAAGAAGGGTAACAGTCAATGACTAGTTTCTTCTGGCTTGAAAAGTTTCATTTGCGAAGTCCGCTGTTGCCCTGGTGAATTTGACCCTGTAGGTCAATTGGCACTTAATCTTGGCTGCTTGCAGAATTTTCTCTTTCATCTTGACTTTGAACAGGTTCAAAGTGTATCTTGGAGAAGCTCTGTTTAAGTTTAGACGATCTAAGGTTTGATATTTCTGTGGAAGGAGTGTGTTAGACTCTTTGGTGATACTTGGGAAATTTTCATTTATGATACCCTCAAGTAGGGCTTCCATTCCTCTGGTGTGTTCTCTTTTTCCCTTCTGGGAGACCTATAATTTGTATGTTTGATCCCTTCATAAAGGTCCGGAATTCTTTCAGTGAATGTTCTTCTTTCTCTCTGTTCTTTTCTGCCTCTTTAACTGCCTATATTAGCTGAAGAGCTTGATCCTCTATGTCTGAGATTCTCTCTTCTCCATGGTCTAATCTATTATTGAACTTTCTACTGCATCTTTAAGTTCTCGAACTGATTGCTTCAATTCCTTAAGCTCCTCTATATCTTTTCTATATTCTTCATATTTTCAATCCCTATTTGATTTTCTGTTTGGATTTCCTTTTGGTTATTTTCCACTTTTCCAGGAATTTCCTTTATTGTTTCTACCATCCATATTTTAAATTCCCTTCTTTGTCATTTCTAATATTTCTTTATAGGTGGAATTCTCTGCAATAAACACCTCATGATCCTTTACTGGGTGGGGGGATGTTGCCTTTTTCTGATTTTTCATGTTGCCAGGATTTTTCTGTTGCTTCATCTTCGTGTGTGTTTCCTTTTTGTCTACTTCCTTACGCTACTTTTCCTTTCACTTTCTTCTCCTCTTTAAGTTATTTTGTCTCTGACCTTTGGTGTTGAAGTGTTCTTTGGTATAGGAACAAAAGGAAGAAAGTAGTAAAATGCAAAAGGGGAGAAAAGGGAAAAAATAAAGAGAGAGAGAGAATAGAATAAAGAAAGTGTGGGTGAAAGGACAGATTGACAAGATGAAAGGAACAGAAAGAGAGAGATGGGAGTAATAGTGGTCTTCAGCAGGGTGCTTTGACCTGCACCCGCAATTCCCATTCTCAGGAGGGCTAGGTTGGGCAGATCCCTCTAGGTCAGGAGCTCTGTACTAGTCTCAGCAGAAACAGACCCCACCTCTCCCAAATATAGAAGACAAAAAATACCACCCCCCCAAAAAAAATAGCAATTTGCCACTAGTATCCTTCCAAAGGCCAAAGCTAGAAGGAATCCTTATACCAGGGGAACAAGGTCTCCTTAAACCAAGCCAGTGCTGTGACACTGCAGCCTATGCCTCAGAGTGAAGCTCTGTCCCAATAATGAAATACATATTATAATGAATAAAACAGATTAGAAGAAAGGAAAGAATAATATTAAAGGTATATAAAAAGAATCGCCTGTTGGCAATAGGTACTAAGGTTTTTTTAAAATTACTGACTCTGAAATAACTTATTTAAGTACAGGCAAATACTGGTGGTGAAAGCTATACTTTTTCTTTATTGGCTTGCTCTAGGTGGAGAAATGAACCACAGTGTTGTAAAAGTATTTAGTGATGATATATGAAGCACTTCATTGCTCTGCTGGTACAGAAGGTAAAAGAATGGGTGTTAGGCTAAGAATCTCTTACTGCTTTTAATATGATCCATTGCCTTAAGTGTACATGGAAAGAATAGGTTCAGTTACCTCTAAGAATATTGAAAAAGATTGAACTCTATACACCGATATGCAATTGTTTGTTTGTCATCTTCATTAAGATGTTGAATAAACATCTTAAAATTAACATGTCTAAAAATGTTTCTACATCCTCATTTTTCTCACACTATCTCCATAATAGTTGGCTCATCCCCAATCTTGCTCATCTAACTATATGGAAACACCAATTTCTCAAATTAATTTAAATCCTTACTCAATTTAAGTATCTTGATTTCTCTTTCTGGATCACTTCTTACATTTAATCCATCAAGAACTCTGATCAGCTGTACTTTCAAAATACTTTTTAAATCCTGTTACATATTACCGATTTTACAGCTACCCACCCTACTTCAAGGCCTAAATCACCTCTCATTTGTATTACTTCATTTTCACTGGTTTCCCTGCTTTCACTGTTGTACTCTTAGAGTTTATTCTCCATACAAAATCCAGAATAATTTATACTTTTTAATGAGAATTAAACAGCAACATTTCTTTCCTTAAAGTCCTGCAATGTCTTTCACCACAGTGTAAAATCCAGACTTCTTTTCACAGTTTATAGGACCCTGCATGTTGTGTCTTCATCTCTTACCATTCTCTTCCTCTTATCAGTCAATTACTCTCTAGACGGTGATCTTGTTTCTGGTCCTCAAACACAGCAAGCCTAACCTTATTTAGAATGTTTTCCTTTGTTTTACCCTAGATCTTACCTTGGCTGACTCCTGATTATTTGTTTTAGCTCAAATGTTAGTTCCTCAGGAAGGTTGCTCCTATTTGATGTTTCTCATCCCCATCCTGCAATCAGTCTTTAACACGGCATTCTGTTTCATTTTTTCCCACAGAACTTGTTACTATCTAAAATTATAGTATTTATTTATAATATTCTTTATGAGACTATGAGTTGTCCACAGTTGGAAAAAATACCTTTGAACTTCCCTGAAGGAAAAAATAGCACAAAGGAAAAGAGTTATGGGATTTGGATTAAGATAGACAACTTTCAATCCTACTTTTGTCACCATCTGTCTGTGTGACTTGGGACTAGTTACTTAACTTTCTGGCTTTCAGTGTCCTTGTCTATAAAACATAAATAACAATTATACTTTATATCAAAAGATCTATGTGGGAATTAACTAAGATAAGGCTAACGCCTCAAAGTATAGAGACTGATACATAATAGATGCTGAACTTCCCTTTCCTCAAGGTTCTAGTATCTTCCATCTCAAAACATCTATTCTTTGTTTTTATTTGCTGGACTAATCTCATTTCCTCATGCTCAGATCAAAGGTCACTGGAAATTTTTCTAGTGATAGTTATGTCTCTTAAAATAACCTCCAGTTTCCTCACTATAAAATGAGGTCAATAATAGTCTTTACCTAATAGAGTGATTTGGAGGATTAAATGAGATAATATACATTGAACTCATGAAATAGTCCCTACCACAGTGGAAATAGGCAGTAGGTTGTAATTCTGCTTAACACATTAAAAACATTCTTTTTAAAAGCAGGGCTAGAGAGTGATGCAATTTCTATATCACATGGTGGTTTCTTAAAAGGGTCTCGTGTGGTGATTCTCAGACTTTAGTGCACAAAATTAATTTGGGAGAAATTTGTAAAAAACGGACTTCATGGCTATAGCCCTCAGATATCTGATTCCCTAGGTATAAAATGTGGTCTAGGTACCAAGAACTTAAGTTGATGTTTATAGTCCACAAATCACACTTAGAAAAAGTGATGAAATGGACATGTCTGATTTTAATAATCACTCAGAATTAAAAATAAATTTAAGTGTTTAGTCACCAATAAAGGGTGAGTGGTATTTTAGATCTTTCTGATGTCTCCAAAAGGTCATGGAGTCTTTTTTTAAAAATTTACTTCTCTGTGAACTTGAAAAAACCAATGCTACAGCAATCACATATCATCAGTAAAGAAAAAAAAAAGTTAATGATGTAGAATTAAAAGCCACAAGGCACATCTGAAAATAGATAGTGGTCATAAACTTTCCAGAATCATACTGAAGGCTTTATATGAAAGAATTTTGGCAATATGAGTGATGGAATGGTTTGTCTCTCTTGTGTATATATCTGATGTTTCCCTGACTGACAAAAAGCAACATATATGTTTTTTTAGTCTGATAATTGCTTTTGAGATGTCTCTTACAAGAAAGAACATTCAAATAGTTGAAGATAATAGGAGATGCTGCTTGAAAAGCAAAACATTAGTCAAATTGGTAAAAGCACAATGGTATCCTAAGTTTCCCTTTTGATTTCTGTGCCTTTAAAATTGTTTCATTCTTCATTTTTCTACCTCAAACACATCTGGCAGATAAAAACTTTAAAGTTTCAGCTTTATTGGATTTTTTTCTCGCCACAGGCTCCCAGACAGGCTATCTGATTGGCTCCCTGGTGGTCTCCTTTATTGACACAGATTATCTATTTGAAAACTGCCTTCTATGTTTTCTTTACTTGATTTTGCTTCTGTAATTGTTGGGCTAAGCACTAAATAATTAGAGATGTTCTCTAGAATAGTCTTTTCTTCTAACAGCTCTCATGACCCAAAACAAACATGTTAAACAAATCTCTCTCTCTCTCTTCTATATCTCTTTCTCTTTTATCTCTTATCTATATAGTTTCCCTGCTGCAAAAAAGTAAAGTATTGTCTCAAGCTTGTGGCCATTCCCTAGGGTAGAAAGTGAATAAGTAAATGGAGGAAGGAAGACAACTAACATTTTATTAGTATACATTATTGTACACATAGTGATTAAGGTTATGAATTTTGTCAAGTCTGGTAGACTCAGATTCAAATCTTGACTCCAAACTCTGTATGACTTTGGGCAGCTTTATAATTTCTTAAAGGCCCAGTTCCCCTCATCTGTTAAAAGTGACAACTTATAAATATCTCATGTAGTTGTATGAGATAGAATTATGCACATATAATGGCATTATAATACATTATAAATATTCAATAAATTTTTATTTATTTTATTTTTTATATAAATTTTTATACTGAAGTATTATCATTGTTTTATAAAAGAGGAATTTAAGGCTCAGAAAATAGATATAAATGTGCAAAATATGACATACTATGATGTTCTAGGCCCTGTTTCTCTTTAGAAATATCAAATTAACAACTATTAATCACTAAGATAGCTTTATAGAAGCTCAGAAAATCAGTCAAGGTTCTGCACCAACCAAGTGGACATTCAATAAAGACATTTTACCTGGCTTTCTCTTGCCTTTTCTACAGCATGATGTGGCCAGGAAAATGTGGCCAAATTCTTATTTCTCTCTCTCAAGAGAGAAGGAAAAGTGCAAAAGTTGTTTACAACGTTCTGGCCATCTATAAGTTGCATGAGGAACTGGTTTCTAAATCACCTGATGCATAGCTCAGACAAGAATGATGATGGCATAGTTTGGATCTTATATTGAAGTCATGGAGGGATGTGGTGGGCATTATGGTGCACAAAAACTGAAAGGACACTACAGAACATCAGACACTTGGTCAAAAGATTAGAAATAGAAGAATGTGATAGAACATCTAAGGCTCAAAGAAAAAGTCAAGATGAGACTATCAGAGAAATTAAATCATTTAGAAGCAGCTATGTATATAGAGAAATTGGAAAAAAGCACACACTTAGGCCCAAAGAAGATACATGTTTCTCAAGGGCATTAAAAGAACATAAACCTCATGCTGGACTAATTAGTGAGTTCTTCCCTCACACAGAACCAGTATGCAAAGACTAGGTAAGGCAGTTGCTTTTATCAAATACTCAATTTTCAAGAAAATGTTGTAGTGCCCCCCCAAAAGGACCCAAAAACCAAAAAGCAGGGAAACATGAGCCACTCACTGGAAAAAATTGATCTAGAGAAACAAACCGTAACAACCATAGAATTTGAACATACTAGACAAAGCTGTTTTTAAAAAATCTTAAGTATGCTCAAAGAGCTAAAGAAAAATAAATGGACAGAGCACTAAAGGAAATTAGGAAAATTATATATGACCACAATAAGACTATCAGCAAAGGGATAGAAATTAAGAAAATGAACCAAAAAGAAATTTAGAAGCTAAAAAATACAAAAACTGAATAAGAAAAATTCTACAGAGGGATTCTACTTTAGGTTCTAAGAGGCAGAAAATCGCTTAAATTGGTGACAGCTCACTTGAAATTATCAAGAATGAGAAGCAAAAAGAAAAAAAACTGAGCAGAGCCTAAGGAATTTTGGGGACACAATCAAGTGAATTGATATACATATTATGGGAACCTCACAAGGAGAAGAGGTAAAGAGGATTAGTGAAGTGAGTTGAAGAAATTAAACCTGACGATATCTCAAATTTAAGAAAAGATATGGATATTAAAATCCAAGAATCTCAACAAATTCCAAGTAGAATCAATCCAAAGAGATCCAGAATGAGAAACATTATATTAAAACTATCAAGAATCAAAGACCAAGAATATGTACAGCATTAAAATAAAAGTAGCATGTACTGGGGAATCCTCAATGAGATGGTCAGCTGATATTTTAGCATAAACCTTAAAGGCCAGAGGACAGTGGGATGATATATTTGAAATGCTGAAAGAAAAACTATCAAATGAGAATTCTATATCCCACAAAACTGTCCCTCAAAACTGAGAAGTTAAGACACTTCAAGATAAACTGCAACTAAAGAAATTCGTCATCACTATACTTTTTATACAAGAAACGCTAAAAGGAGTTCTTCTCATTAAAATATAAGTGTACTAGAGAGTAACTTTAAGCCATATAAAAGTATAAATTCCTCTGATAAAGGTAAATACCTGAACAAGTTTAACAAAACAGTACTATTGGCTCGGCGCCTGTGGCTCAATCGGCTAAGGCGCCAGCCATGTACACTTAAGGTGGCAGGTTCGAATCCCCAGCCTGGGCCTGCCAAACAACAATGATGGCTGCAACCAAAAAATGGCTGGGCATTGTGGTGGGCGCCTGTGGTCCCAGCTACTTAGGAGGCAGAGGCAAGAGACTCGCTTGAGCCCAGGAGTTGGAGGTTGCTATGAGCTGTGATGCCACAGCACTCTACCCAGGGGGATAGCTTGAGGCTCCGTCTCAAAACAAAACAAAACAAAACAGTACTATTGTAATTTTTGTTTATAAATCTACTTTTTATTCATTTACAGAATTTAAAGGACAAAAACATAAAAATAAGTATAAATCAACATTAATGCATGAACAACATATACAGAATTAATTTGTAAAATTACTAGTAACATAAAGTGGGGGGGAGTAAGTTATAAATAAGTAGAGGTTTTGTATGTCATTGGAGTTAAGCTGTTATTAGTTTAAAATAGATTGCAAATAACTTTAGGGTGTTCTATGTAATGCTCATGGTAATCACAAAGAAAATAACTAAAGAATATATCAAAATAGGTATAAGAAGAGTATCAAAATGTATCATTAAAAAATTCAACTAAATACAAAAGGTGGCAATAGAAGAGAAAATGAAGAACCCAAAGCTGCAATACATAGAAAAAACAGATTCTAAAATGACAATAGTAAGTCTTTCCCTATTAATACTTACTTTAAATGCAAATGGATTAAAATACATAAATGTACAGAATGGATTAAAAAACACAGGATCTAACTATATGTTGTGGATAAGAGACTCACTTTAGATCTAAGAACATGCATTGATTGAAATCAAAAGCATAGAACAAACATTCCGTGAAAACAGTAACCAAGAGAGAGGATGTATGGCTATGCCAAAATCAGAAAAAAAATAAGATTTAAGTCAAAAACTTTTTCAAAAGATAAATTGTACACTACATAATAATATACCATCTACCAATTTTAAATATATGTGTACCCAACTCAGAGCACCTAAATAGTTGAAGAAAACATTGACAGAACTGTACAAATAATCAACACATTGAATCCTATAATGGCATAAATGTATTTATGATCTATGTATGAAAGACTTAATAAAAAAAAAGAAAAGATACATGGGCAAAAATAATAAGAGATTTCAACATCCCATGTTTTTTTTTTCTTTTCTTTTTTTTTTTTTTTTGGAGACAGAGTCTTACTATGTCACCCTCAGTAGAGTACTATGGCATCACAGCTCACAACAATCTCAAACTCTTGGCTTAAGTGATTCTCTTGCCTCAGCCTCCCAAGTAGCTGGGACTACAGGTACCCACCACAATTCTCAACTTTTTTTTATTGTTGTAGTTGTCATTGTTGTTTGGCAGGCATGAGCTAGGTTCATACCTGCAGCTCTGGTGTATGTGACTGGCACCCTAGCAGCTGAGCTACAGGTGCCAAGCCTCAACATCTTATTTTTAACAATAAGTAGAACACGTAGCAGAAGATTAGCAAGGACAACAAGGACTTTAACAATATCATAAACCAGCTGGACGTAATACACATGTAGTGAACATTCAGCACAATAACAGCAGAATATACATTTTTCTCAAGTACAAAATACATTCTCCAGTATAGATCATAAGATAATCCCTAAAACAGGGGTCAATAACTTTTAAAGTATTCAAATAGTAAAAAGTGTCATTTCTAATTAGAACAAAACTAAAATTCAATAATAGAAGGGAAATTGAAGACTTTGCAAGACACTCTTAAATATCCAGTGAGTTAAAGCAGAAATCCCAAGAGAAATTAGAAAAATATTTTTCGAGATAAACATAAATGAAAACAAAACATGCCAACACATATGAGCTGCAACAAAAGCAATACTTAAGGGAAAATTTATGGCTATAAAATGCCTACATTAATAAAAGACAAACTCGTAAAGGCCATTTAAGGTAAACCCATAGTTCACATCACATTTAAGTTTGAAAAATGTAATATTTTCCTTATAAGATCTGGAAACCAGAATTAAGACAAGTACGTCTACTCTCACTGTTTCTAATGAACATTATACAGTAGGGGTTCTAATTAGGACAATTAGACAACAAACAGAAATAAAACACAATTAAATTGAAAAGGAGAAGTTAAAACAATCTCTCTGCAGATAGCATGGTCTCATACATAGAAAAGTCCTAAAGAACTCACCAAAAAACTACTAGAATTGCTCAATAAGTTTAGCAAGGTTACAGATTGTAAGATAACTATATAAAAATAAATTGGGGGGCGGTGCCTGTGGCTCAAAGGAGTAGGGCACCGACCTCATATGCTGGAGGTGGTGGGTTCAAACGCAGCCCCGGCCAAAAACTGCAAAACAAAACAAACAAAAAAACAAAACCAAAAATAAATTGGGCTGGCTGTGGTGGCTGACACCTGTAATCCTAGTACTCTGGGAGCCTGAGACAGGTGGATTGCTTGATCTCACAGGTTCGAGACCAGTCCGAGCAAGAGTGAGAGCCCCATCTCTACTAAAAATAGAAAAACTGAGGCAAGAGGATCACTTGAGTCCAAGAGTTTGAGGTTGATGTGAGCTATGATGCCACAGCACTCTACCCAGGGTGACAGCTTGAGAATCTGTCTCAAAAAAAAAAGGGGGGGGAATTCTATATACAAGCGATAAAAAGTCTAAAAATGAAATTAAAATATTCATTTAAATTAGTATTAAAAAGAAGAGAAAGTGTTTAACAACACAGGTGCCATTTGAGGAGATGGAAATGTTACCAACCCAACCAGGTTCACCTGGACTGTTGCCCAGGAAGATATCAATACCCAGAGACAGCAAAGAGCTTATTCCACATAGCTCTAAGTGAGGAGATGGGAGGAATTCCTCAATCCTCTTTACTGAGAATTAGAGAAATAGAGTTTTTAAAGACAGTTGGGTGGGTAGAGGATTAGACAATCAGTGTCTATTAATTGGCTAGTTTTGGGGTGGAACCATCAGTCTTTCGGTATGGGCTGCTATCTGGGTGGGTCAGCCAAACCACTGGAATACAGTTCCTTGGGTGGGAGATCCACTTGAGTCAGTTACTTGGTTTCAAATAGGTAATGTTCTTATACAGAGAAAGTTAAAAATCTTTATAACTTAACTCTGAAAGTTAAAGACTGTAAAGAAAGTTAAGAATCTTTATAACTTAACAGTGATTGTTACCAGGTAAATTAGGGGAGAGTGGCTGATTATTTTAGCTAAGCCTATCCTTCACTGAGTTTTGTTGTTGTTGTTGTTGTTGTTGTTGAGACAGAGTATCACTATATGGCCCTAGGTAAAGTGCTGTAATGTCACAGCTCACAGCAACCTCAAACTCTTGGGCTTCAGCCATTCTCTTCCCTCAGCCTCCCAAGTAGCTGGGACTACAAGTGCCCGCCACAACCCCCGCCTATTTTTTGTTACAGTTGTCATTGTTGTTAGCTAGCCTGGGATGGGTCCAAACCTGCCACCCTCGGTGTATGTGGTTGGTGCCAGTAACCACTGTGCTACGGGTGGCAAGCCTCCTTCACTGAGTTTTCAGGACCATTCCCTAGTTTTTGCCTTGTACCCTTTCATCAATTTGTAAGGGAAGTTTCAGAAGGAATTTTTTAGAATCCACCTCCCTGAAGGGCAGTGCCTGTGGCTCAAGGAGTAGGGCGCCAGCCCCATATACTGGAGATGGCAGGTTCAAACCTGGCCCGGGCCAAAAACTGCAAAAAAAAAAAAAAAATCATCTCCCTGAGAATTTGGAAGAAAGGGTTTTTAAAGATAGTTTGGCAGGCAAAGGATTAGGGAATTGAATCTGCTGATTGGTAAGGGATGAACTCATAGGGTTGAGATGCAGAAATTATCTTCTCAGTTGGGAGGTTTCCTGCGTGCGGTATTTCAGGACTGTTGAGTCCATTTCCATGCTTGCCCACGGGTCTAGCTTGTGCTACTAGGTCTCTGGAATGCAGAGTGTGAAAAACACCTCAAAGAATGTTCTTAAAATTTACAATGGTCATATTGATACAGGATTCCACCATGCAGGACTGGACAGGGATTCCCCCATTCTCTAGGCCCACATGAGCTCAGAAGTCAGACTCCCATTTCCAGGCACAAACAGCCTGCCTTTTTCTGGACACACACTCTGGGTTCTAACAAGATCATGAACAAAGCAGCCTGAAATGGTTTGGGGGGTGGTTCCACTTTGAGTAGGGAGTGCACATCTGAATTCCTTCTTGAGACAAAAACTGTAAGGACTTAATAACCCTGCCCTAGTGGAGGAGGAATTACATTCATTCATTTGTTAATGCACTCATTCACTTTGAAAAGATGTTTTTCCACTTACCAAGTCCTGGCCAAACATGTAATAAATACCACTAGACAAAGGGCCCAAGAGAGAGATTTTTCCACCTGGGTCTTCCCGTTTGCCAGAGGCTCTGGTGCTTTTTACTGCATTTGTCTTCTCTTCCCTTCTCTTCTCTTCTCTTCCTTCCCTTCCCTTCCTTTCCCTTCCCTTCCCTTCTCTTCTTTTTCTTTTCTTTCTCGCCTTCCTTCCCTACCCCTCCCCTCCCTCCCTCCCTTCCTTCCTTCCTTCTCTCTCTCTCTCTCTTTCTTTTTTTTTTTTTGAGACAGAGTCTCACTATGTCTCCCTGGGTAGAGTGCTGTGGCATCACAGCTCACAACAACCTCAAACTCTTGGGCTTCAGTGATTCTCTTGCCTCACCCTCCCAAGTAGCTGGGACTATAGGCACCTGCCACAACACCTGGCTATTTTTTTGTTGTAATTGTCATTGTTGTTTGGCAGGCCCTGGCTGGGTTCCAACCCACAAGCTCTGGTGTATGTGGATGGCGCCCTAGCCACTGAGCTACAGACACTGAGCCTGTATTCTTTTCTGTGTTATAAAATCTAGTCTTAACACTGATCTGTGGTCTGTGGGTTCATTCTTCAAATCCCAGAGACCAAGGACCTACTGAGGAAGAAATTCCAGTATCAATGTTATCTATAGAATCACAAGTCTGGCATTTATAACATCAATGTTATCTATTGAAATAGGGAGAAGTTACAAAGCTCATGCCTATCAGGGAGGTTAATGTCACTAAACAGTGAATAGGTACAGCAGCAAAGGAAGTAAATGGTGGCTGGGTAACTTCTGACTCTATCTATACAGTTATAAAAATTAGAAATTACTATTCATACCTTAAGGTTCTGTTGTGCCCAAAAATTCCCCCAAATGGCCCCAGCAAACAAATCTGAGACACACTCCGATGTAAAAGGCAAGAGGTGAGATTTATTCAAACCCGGGTCTGGACTCTCCTAGTGTACACACCAAGGAAGAGCCTTGAACCTGGGGTGGAGGAAG
The DNA here is from genome assembly GCA_963574575.1 of Galagoides demidoff. Taxonomy (NCBI): domain Eukaryota; kingdom Metazoa; phylum Chordata; class Mammalia; order Primates; family Galagidae; genus Galagoides; species Galagoides demidoff. Next base: position 24,804 of record CAUYQV010009865.1, read on the forward strand.
TTTTTATGGGGTACAGAAAGCAAGAAGGGAAGAAGGGTACGAGTACATTTTTGATTGGTGGTTAGTGATTTCACTAGTAAAGTTACATTCTTGATTGGTGGTTGATGATTTCACTAGTAAAGGAGGATTTGGATTGGTACAGGTGATGGGTGGGGGGATTTCTTAACCGGGGGCTAGGGTCGAGGCAGCCTGATTAGGTGGCTGGAGGGAAATACCTGTATTTCAAGGTAATAGAAACTTATTGTTTCTTGTGGTAGCTGTTTGCCTAAGGTTACTCAGTTAACAAGGCAACAGCCACGGCTGAGCATCCAGGAATGGAATGGGGGAGCTGGAGGGTTCGGCCCTGCCTGGCTAGGGGCTAGGAACAGAACTTATGCAGTAAACAAGTTAGAAACAGAACTCATGCAGTAAACAGCTAGGAATGGGGCTTGTGCAGTTGCAGTAAACAACAAAATGCAGCTAGTCTGGCCCTCACAGTTCTACTTTTAATATAGACATTTTCAATACTGGAATCTGGTACACAAACTGCTGGTAATATAAATTGATGCGGTGCTTTGGAGAAAAGTTGGGTAGCTCCTCAAAAGTTTATATAATGTTACGTTATGAAACCCAGTTCCACTCATAGGCAGATACGAAGAGAATTGAAAACATCTACTCTTACAAGTAGTTGTATGTGAATGTTCATAGTAGCATTGTTCATAATAGCCAAAAGGTGGAAATACACATATCTCTGTAAACCAGTGAATGGATAAATAAATGTGATATGTCCATATAATGAAATACTATTTGTCCATAAAAATAATGATGTTGTGATATACAATACCATATGGATGAACTTTGAAAACATTATGATAAGCCAAAGAAATTAGACATGAATGGCTATATATTTTATGATTTTATTTACATGTTATTTACAGAAGAGTCTGACCCAGATGGAATTTAGATTATTGGTTGCCTAGGGCTGTGGAGATTGGGGGAAGATAAGGAATTTCTGTTAATGGATAGAGTGTCTCTTTTTGAAGTGACAAGAATGTTCTAAAATTTATTGTGTTGATGGTGGCGCAAACCTTTCAATATACTAAAAAACACTGAATTTTGTACTTTAAATTGGGTGAATTGCATGGCATGTGAATTACATTTCAAAAAACTCTCTTTAAAATAGTGGCAGATATGAAATCTAAGCCTCCTTATATTTTTTCTCTCTTAATTCATTTATTATAAAATGTGAAGGGAATGCATAAAGGGTGATGGAGATAAATTTTGACTTCAGGAGATCTTCCTAAAATAGAGGGATTTGAATAAGATAATTAAAAGATTTAGGCTGGGCACGGTGGCTCAGGTCTGTAATCCTAGCACTCTGGGAGGCCAAGGTGAGTGGATCACCTGAGCTCACGAGTTGGAGTCCAGCCTGAGCCAGAGCAAGACTTCATCTCTAAAAATAGCCAGGTGTTGGGGCAAGTGGCTGTAGTCCCAGTTGCTGGGGAGGCTGAGGTAAGAGAATTGCTTGAGCGTAAGAGTTTGAGGTTGCTGTGAGCTGTGACGCCACAGCACTCTGCGAAGGGCAACAAAGTGCGACTCTATCTGAAAGAAAAAAAATTGAAATGTGTGTGCAAAGAGAGACAGAAAGGGATTATGGATAGAAGAGACAATGTAAACAAAAACATAAAGTTAAGAGGGTGAGTAGCATGTCTGAGCAATGGGTCCTTAGATTGAGTAGCTAAGGACAATAGGACATACCAGTATAGATAAAACTGGGAGGTGTGTGCTGGAATCATTCGATAGAATACTGAGAAACAAGGAATTTATATTATAAGTGGCAGAGAGCCTGTTGAAGGATTCTGAGTAGAAGTATGATATGAGTAGGTATATATTTTAGGCAAGTCATTGTGATAATATTTAGGGTGTAACTGACTGCAAAAAGCTAGATGAGAGTTTAACACAATATTCTAAGTGTGACATAAAATAGGCTTGAACTTAAACTTTGACATAAGAAAGAGCAAGGTTAGGAAAATTTACATGAAAGAGGTGTGTGGAAAGAGAAGATTCCCATGGCATACTGATCAGACTGGTAAAAGTAAAATGAGAAGAATGGACAATCCATGAGAAGGCATGAAAAGAGAATTTTAAGAATAAAAGTAATCAGCAGTGCTAATGTGAAGACCAAGGCAGTGATTTGGAGGTTTAAACTGACTTTTAAGTAGCTTCAAGAATGGCTAAGGATAATCAAAGTGAAATTCCAATGACATCTGTGAAAACAATTTTAAAATTCATTTATATATCCTACTCTTTTTTTTTATAAAGACTGCATACTAACAGAGATTCTTGTCAAACTGTTACTAGAGAAATAATTGCTATGTAAATTACCTGCCTTCAAAAAGCATTTTAATTAGCTATAATGAGACATTTATTTTGTTTTAATTAAACAATAGGTGACTTGCAGGGAAGCATTGTTGAAGTACATTCAGCTTAGAAGATTTAAATATTATTGCTTTTTAATTATGTTAAAATTACTTAAGCAGCAAAATCAGTGTGGATGAAAAGCAGTGAGCAAAGTGTGGAGCAGCAAAGAATGTAGCATCAACACCCGAAACAATATCGCTAACTAGATGATTCTACATCCTGTTTCTGGTCATGGCAACTGAAAACAGATTGTTTAAGAGATGCATTATTATCTGTTATAGTGCATATCAAGTCAAAGCTTTAAATGGGCCCAATACTCTTCCAACTCAATCCTTATTGTTCCTACATAGCCCTTCTGATTCAGATGGCAGAATGATAAAGAAACAGGCAACCCTGCCCCTAACCACACTAATACTACCTCAGTTTCTGCCTTTCTACCATCTGCTGAACATTTAGCCGTAGCTCTCAAAACACTCAAAAAAGGTGAACTGTCAAATAAACGTATGTATTTTCAGACTGCTCCTGGGACCTGGCAAATTCAGGGAAATGGAACTCTTTTGAGACTGATGTTAAGACGAGAGCCATCTCAGGCTGTTGTTTACGCATATGATATCTGTTTAGTAATTGGCATTATAACTATTTCCTATATAAAACACTTGTGAATAATTTTCCCTAGTCCACAGGATGGAAGTAGAAAGGATTATATGTAGTCCTTTGCCCCGATCCTGCTACAGACCCCGGAGCACATTTATGAGCTCTCTTTGGGGTGAAGGTTAAGGTACAGTTGTGATCCAAGAATAGCGCAGAGATAATTGATCCTTACAAAGATTTTTAACTCGCAACTTTGCCATCATTAGTACCAGCTGAGCTCACACAATAATTGACAACTTCATTTCAGAATGGTAGTGAGGCATGAAATGATTTTGTCTACAGTATATCCTTGATCTATCAAGAAAGTCAATGCCAACTTCTAGTTAAACATGGTAGACTGAACATGCATTAATCTTTGCTCCCTTCTAAAACCCATTAATAGGATCAGAAGACATAAATCTGCAGGGAAAAGGGGAACAGCAGAATAGAAGGGATGTTAACACAATTTTAAAAGTTTGAAAGCAGATAAATGAATGGTAAGTCATTTCAGAAAGGGGAGGGGTGAAACCTAAGTCTGGGGGTGGGGGGTGGGACAGAGATTATGATGGGAAGCAGAGTTAATTCATAAAAAATTAACAGAAAGTTCAGAATCTAGGAAAGGGGTAGAAATTGAGGGACCTTATATCTCTGTAAGGCATATGTCAAGAGGATTGTGTTGAAAGCGTGTTTAAGAAGGAAGGATATTAGCTGCCAAATCCCATTCTGGACCACGCACTTTCCTCCTCATGCACACAACTCCCTAGGCAGAAAATGAGAGATTTATTCTTTAAAGAATTTTAACTACAGGGACCTGGATTTAGGGAACCCAGATACAGCTGAAGGTAGCGATGCCCTACTAAAAACAGAAGGATTACGGAAGAATATTATATAATAAATCATGAGATTCCCAGACCTTTCTGTAATTTAACTCTGGGAAAGCTAGATGTCCAGTTTAAATACCCCGGGGCAGGATTTAGAAAGATTCTTCTCTAGATAAATTGCCCAGCCTGAGAACAAAGGCCTATAGATAATAACAATTTAAAGACTCCCCCATAAAATAGCTCTGTCCTTAGTTAGCCAGTGTACGGTGAAGTATACCATTTCATGGGCCCTGATCCAGTGCATACAGCCATCAATCAACATTTACATACTTAAAACTTAAATGGGAATGAATAATCAAGGACTGAGATTTGAGGAAAAATTCCAATATGAAAAGCAGAGATTAAACCAGGAAAGGAAATGAGAGGAAAAAAAAGTGACAACAGGGAACAGAAGGAAAAAACAAAACCAAGCCATACTATCCTAATAAAATATTTTTAAAAAGCTATTGAATGGCAGTATAGCATCGTGATGAACAGGGTAAGAATATAGCCTTTTGAGCTATAAACTTCTCAGGTTTGAATCCCACCTATGCAACTTCATTAGTTGCATGACCAGGGACATGTTACTTGAACTTATTTTCGCTCTTTCTCATTTTATTCATGTGTAAAATAAATATAATAATAACACTTCATAGGATTAGTATAAGGATATATACATGGATGAATACATATCAAGTGTTTAAAAGAGTTCTTGGCACATAATAACTTCTTGATAATTATCAGTTCCTATCAGGAGTAATGTAGTAGGTACCATCTGACTCCTGTCTTTGGAAGCCTGTGGTTTCAGTAAAGAGGAAGTAATTATTATATTGCATTCACGAAATCAGAAATGGATTCTAAAAATATGGAACAGGAGATTATGAGAAAGATAGCTCTTGCCATCTATAATGTACAGTGATACCTTAGAATCTGAACTTAATCCGTTCAAGAACCCTGTTCAAGTTCCAAATCATTTGAGTTCCAAGATAATTTTTTTCCCTTTAAAATAATAGAAACCGAATTAATCCATTCCTGGGTCTCACAAACTCGAATATTTAAAATGATTTTAACAACAAATACCCTGGATATGGCTCAGCGCCTGTGGCTCAAGTGGCTAAGGCACCAGCCGCATACACCTAAGGTGGCGGGTTCGAATCCTGCCCAGGCCCGCCAAAACAAGAATGATGGCTGCAACCAAAAAATAGCTGGGTGTTGTGGTGGGCACCTGTGGTCCCAGCTACTTGGGAGGCTGAGGCAGGAGACTCACTTGAGCCCAGGAGTTGGAGGTTGCTGTGAGCTGTGATGCCATGGCACTCTACCCAGGGTGACAGCTTGAGGCTCTGTCTCAAAAAAAAAAAAAAAACCCTGGATTTTAAGGTAAAATATTGACAAATAATAATATTTGAATAAAAATGTAAATTAACAAATTAAAAATATAAAAACTTAAAAATATAAAGGCCCGTTTCATCACAACTGAACACTTCATGTG
>CAUYQV010009868.1:0-16485 GCA_963574575.1 Galagoides demidoff
GGTTTGAACCTGCCACCCTCGGTATATAGGGATGGCACCCTACCTACTGAGCCACAGTTCTTCTGGTGTTTATTACTCTTATCTCTAAATGAAGATTGAGTGTTGCTACTTTAGTTTTTAGTGTTAGGCATTATTAGTTGACTTCTTATGATTGAAGATGAGGATTTAGGTTTTTTACATTTTCCCATGACTTTTTGGTTTATTTCATTTTGATTTTCCCCTTCATTTGCTTACTTTTCTAAGACTGTGTCCAGGAGTTATCTAAATTTCCCACTGAGATATTCGGGCTCCACATGTGTTCTTTTGGTTTCATTTGGAGATGTCTCTCCAGAGCCTCCTGCGCTGCTCTGGTCTGCTCTGGATTAGTGGTCTCTTGGCTTCTGAGGCATGGTTGTCTTCCCAGGTCCCCGTCACCATCATCCTGGACATTCCCTCTGCTTTTGTCCTGTAGTACGTTGCCTAGCTCTTCCACCTTCCTTCCTTTTTCATTACCTTCTTGCCTTGCTTTACTGTGCCCTCTGGTAGCTCCCTGAGAAGTAGAGTCTGGGCTCAAGATGACCTTTTTTAAGACCTTGTATATGAGCTGTTAGTGTACTTTGAACTTTCATGACAATATCCCTTGGTGAGGGTCTGTTTTTATGTATATCCACTGGAAAAACACGTGTCTACCAATCTGGAAACTTACTATTTTAGCTCTGAAAAACTTTTTTGAACTCTAACTTATTCTTTATTTTTTCTCTCTTGTGTTGTTTTCTCTTCTCTCTGAAACTCTTCTTTATTCATTCAAGATATTGTGGCCTCGTGGACCAGTCCTCTCCCTTTATTTTCCTTTTCATTTTCCATCTTACCTTTGACATTCTTGTAGATCCATGGAATTTTGCCTTTCTGTGTTTTTTTCTTTTTTGCTGTGCTCAGTAGAGTGCTGTGGTGTCATAGCTCATAGCAACCTCAGTCTCTTTGGAGCAAGTGATTTCTTTTGCCTCAGCCTCCCAAGTAGCTGGGACTACAAGGCGCTCACCACAATACCCGGCTATTTTTAGAGATGAGATCTCACTGTTGCTCAGGCCGGATGCCTTCCTGGTTTTTTTTGTTTTGTTTGTTTCTGTTTTTGTTTGAGACAGAATCTCATAATGTTGTCCTCAGTAGAGAGCAGCTCACAGCAACCTCAAACTCTTGAGCTTAAGTGATTCTCTTGCCTCAGCCTTCCAAGTAGTTGGGACTACACGCACCCGCCACAATGCCCAGTTATTTTTTTTCTTTTCTTTTTTTTTTTTTTTTTCAGACAGCGTCTCAAGCTATCTCCCTGGATAGAGTGCTGTGATGTCACAGCTCACAGTAACCTTAAGCTCTTGGGTTTAAGTGATTCTCTTACCTCAGCCTACCAAGTAGCTGGGACTACAAGTGCCTGCCACAATGCCCGGCTACTTTTTGGTTGTAGTTGTCATTGTTGTTTGACAGGTCTGGGCTGTGATCAAACCCGCCAACCTCAGTGTATGTGGTTGGCACTCTACCCATTGAGCCAACGGGTGCCACCTGTCTGGCTGTTTTTTTGTTGTTGTATTTGTCACTGTTGTTTAGCAGGCCCGGGCTTGCTTGAACCCATTAGCCCCAGTGTATGTGGCCGACACCCCAACCACTGAGCTGAGGGTGCCGAGCCACCTTTCTGTTTTTGATTTATGGTTATTATATTTCTACAATATATTTTGTTCTTCTGAATTTTCAAAATAAGTTTATATTCTCATGTCATGTATTAATATTAATAGTAGGGCTTTCTTAGGATTTTTGTTTTGTGATTTTTGTATTTGTTTTGATAGTTTTTCTTTCTCCAGCTTGTTTATTTTGGTTTCCTTCTTATATAATAAGGCCTTTCTAAGATGTCTGGTTAGTCTTGGTTACTGCTCACGTTTAATATGGGGAACCAAAGAGTGAATGGAAACCATAAGGACAGGAATTGAGCTTCGCTGTAGAGTGAGTTGACTGGACCAGTTAACTGGACAACCTCCACAGCAGTAACTTTATGCCATTTCTCTTGGATTATACATACAGTTTTCTCAGAGGAGTTTGTTTTAATCAACTGAAGTGTGAAGTTCTGGCTGCCCGGTTTTTGGAGCTAAATGGAAGAAGACTGCTGAGGGTCTTAAACTCACTCACTTTGTCTTTTGTGCTGCACCCTCTCCTGCTCTGGTATCTCCCAGGATCTAGATAACTCTCCTTATCAGTAAACTTTAATTCTTTTGTTGAGGTAGGAGAGAGGCAGTTGCTTAGTTAGGTAGAGACTCGCATCTTTCCACATGTTTTTCAGCTTCCGGAATTTTGTTTCTGTAATCTCCTCTTTTGTTATACTAATCCTTCTGGGTTTGTCCTTTAAACAAAACCTTGCTTGTCTTTTAAGTGAGGGTTTGGGTGGAAGTGAAGGTATGTGAGCATTTTCAGGCTTTGTTTATCCTGAGGTCTGTAGGATCTTTTGTTTGTTAGTTTTTGCGGTTTGGCCCTTCTGCAGAGTGGCCCTTTGAACCTCCACTCTCAGTTATATGGGGCTGGCACCCTACCTGCTGAGCCACAGGCACTACCCATCTATAGGATCTTAATCATCAAACACCATCTTAAAAACTTTGCACAGTTTGTAATCATTCGGTAATAAAGTGAAATTGTTGCGCTCAACTTTTTGTTGCTGTTGCTGGCCTTCATGAGGTCTTTCTTCGCTAACCATTCTTTTTTTCCCTTGAAGTACAGTTCTCTTAGAGTTTATGAAACTCAATCTCTAGTTACCACTTTTGTTAGTTTCTTGCTTGCTCTGTCTTTCCAAGCTCACAGTGAATCATCAGTGAGCTAAATTTAGTACCATGGCATTAGAAAGTAAGAGTTAGGGCAGAGCTAAACCACCATTCTTTGGATACTCTCCTACTCTTACTAATTTAGGATTTCTAAAAGCAGCTTCTGTTAAAAACAGCTGGAGTTCTTTACATGCTCCTTTGGAGAAAGACCTCTATGTATAGAGTTAATTGTACATGGTAAAGAAAAAACTGAGAAAAACACATGAAGGGGACAGTGAGACATGGGGTGGTTAGTAATCTAAAAATCCCTCAAAACATACTGTGATTCTTTTCTAAGCTGACTTTTCATCTTGACAGAAAACTAGTACATGATTTTTCTGTATCATGGCTGAATGGAACATACCTAACTCCTCCAACAACGTTTGCCCTGATACTAGGAGGGACATTTCAAAATCTTACTTTGCATTAACCTTGCAGATTTTCTTCTTCTTTCTACCTGTGTTAAGGTTTTAACTTTTAAGTCAAGGCGGAAGAGTCAGAGCTTTAAGGATTTCATTTCAGAACTATTACTTGTCTCCATGAACCTTTACTTGAAATTAAAAAATTTGTATTATGCCTCAGCAGTTGCAAAAGTTTTTCCTAACTCTCATCTCAAGCCTCTGGCATCTGGTCCCCAGCTAATAAAGTATGTAGAGACTTCTGCCTCCAAATAAGGAGTCTTCCTTCCATTGAAAATTTTTTGGGGCTTGGCACCCGTTGCTCAGTGGTTAGGGTGCTGGCCACATGCACTGAGGCTGGTGGGTTGGAATCCGATCTGAGCCTGCTCCTACACAACAATGACAGCAGCAACAAAAACAAAGAGCTGGGTGCTGTAGAGGGTGTCTGTAGTCCCAGTTACTTGGGAGGCTGAGGCAACAGAATCACTTAAGCCTAAGACTTTGAGGTTGCTTGTGAGCTGTGACGCATGGCACTCTACTGAGAACAACATAGTGAGACTCTGTCTCAGAAAAAAAGAAAAAAATGTTTTGAGTCAACCCTAATAAATATAACAAAATTATAAATAGCAGTTGAAGAGGGCATGGAGCCCCACTCGATTTAGTTAAATTCCTTTCCTTTCCCCTCCACTTGGTCCTATCAGGATACCCTTTTGATAGCCTGAGGGCTCTTGGGAGTAATTTGAAAACAGCTGACCCAAAGACTACCCTTAGAAGTATATAATTTTAGAGCTGAAAAGGACTTTGAAACTTTTTAATCCAAGGTTTCCCAAACTTGCCTGACCTTGTTCATCTGTAAAATGCTTATTAAAATAGATTTCTGGAATTTACTTCAGAAAATTATAATGCTTTAAGGTTGAATAGCCTGAAAATCTTTGCTAACAATTGCCACTAATGATTATTATAATTAGTCAAGTTTGTAGGAAACATCCTGCTCTTTTTGTCAGCTGAGGAAATGGGTTATATAGTGAACCATAGTGAGTTTCTGGGGTAGGGTTGTCTTACTTTAGCTTCTTTAAAGAAACGTATCATGTCTTAAATACTGAACTGATTAGCCACAAATTAAAGCTTTCATCATTCCAGGCCATAGAAGCTGAAAAAAGGAACCTTGTATGAGAATGACCTTTAAGCCTCAAGGAAAGAATGAAACAGTAAATTTAGAGAGAGGAAGGTGCCGATTTAGTACTGGCACAAAATACAAGCAAATGAGGAATGGCAGATGAACGAGAGTTAAATAGCTTCTCAAACTTTGCATGAAAGATCCTCCAAGGATGGCTTTTTTATTTTTGGTTCATTCAGAGTTTCCACAATATTATTCTTTTCAGTAGCTGAAAAATACCCTCAAAGCAAGCAAAAAAATCCAGCCCAACAGTTGCAATAACAAAAAATACAAAATAAACAAATAGCCAAATTTCATTAGCCATGCAGGTAATTTCCTGCATCTTTCTAATGATAAAAAATACCTTGTTATTTGTCTATTTGATTCTGTGTTTGCTTTTATCTACATTTTTCTCCCGTAAACTTTCATATAGTGTCTAAACACTGCTGTTGTGGTGGTTGTCAGATCAGTTTAAATTGAACTGTTCCGTAGGCTAGCGCAGAGCATATGAATATGACCATTTATTCGTTTAATCTGAAAACATTTATCGATTATCTAACAGGCCCTTACTAGGTACTGGGAGTACAGTGGTCCATATATATATATGTATATATATATATATAATATGTATAAAATTATTCTATAAGATTGCCTTATTATAGTGATCTAATCTGTTCTGCTTTTGATAGTGATGTGTTGCCTAATACTAATTATAGAAAATGGTATGAAACACAAATACCTATATTCCCTTACCTGGACTTCTCCCAAATAATACAAAATTGAATATCACATTTATCTGTAGGATCAATACATAACCCCACAGTATATTTTTTTCCTACCTTCTAATACTAGATTTTAAAATTATTTTCCAACTATTTCTAATATTATGCTATAATTGGTTTCTTTTCACTTGCCAGTAGCTATTCCTAAGAAAGAATTCCAAAAACTTCATGAAGGATTACAAGTCTTGGTTTATGATTGCTTTTCTTTTTTTTTTCTACTTGATTGTAAATTTTTAAGAAGAGTTTGCACAAAAAGAGAAAATTAGTAAATGCAGTAACAGGAAAGCCAGTTAGTATTCCTATGCTATTACTTATTTTGTTTATGATGTTTTAAAAAGTGTTTCAGTGCTGTAACGTGAGGATGTGTCTGTTGCAGGTTATTGACCCGGTGGCTCCACGATATGTTGCATTACTGAAGAAGGAAGTGATCCCAGTGAATATCCCTGAAGCTCAGGAGGAGATGAGAGAAATAGCCAAACATCCAAAGGTTACCCTAAAGTTTCATCAATCTTTCCTCTCTGTTAAAGGAAGGAACAGTATAATACAAGGGGAATGTGCTTTCATGATAATAGCATGATTTGGGGATTATTTCTATTCAACATTGTTTGTCAGGATTTGACACAAGTTGAAGTAAGTTTCTTTCTTTTTTTTGAGACAGAGCCTCAAGCTGTCTCCCGGGTAGAGTGCTGAGGCATCACAGCTCACAGCAACCTCCGACTCCTGGGCTCAAGCGAGTCTCCTGCCTCAGCCTCCCAAGTAGCTGGGACCATAGGTGCCCACCACAACGCCCGCTATTTTTTTTTGGTTGTAGCCGTCATTGTTGTTTGGCGGGCTGGGCTGGATTCAAACTTGCCACCTTAGTTGTATGTGGCTGGTGCCTTAGCCACTTGAGCCACAGGTGCTGAGCCTGAAGTAAATTTCTTGCTGAAGTTGTGTATCCTTGCAGTAATCTATGGCATGTCACACAGAAATGATACACTCTGTTGGGGCTTATTTTATATTCTGTGGAGATCGCATATTAGTGCACAATACAAATTCCTCTCTTCCGGGAGTCATTCTAAAAGATGGCGTATTATGATTCACATTCTTACCCTTATATGGAAGCTTAGGTACATTCTCGATTAAAGAGGTTATTCACTGTCACCTTTGTCTTTAAGCCAAAATATTAGAACTGCTGATATTGAGTCTCAGCTTTGCTTCATAGTCTGCCACACTGCCATTTGCCCTGTGTTGGAAAGTATAAGTCAGGGGTCCTCAAACTTTTAAACAGGGGGCCAGTTCACTGTCCCTCAGACCGTTGGAGGGCCAGACTGCAGGCCTTGGGACTAGTTGGCTGCTAAGCAGGACCGGCAGCGGTCGCAAAAACACCCGGTGGGCCGGATAAATGTCCTAGGCGGGCTGCATGCGGCCTGCAGGCCGTGGTTTGAGGACGCCTGGTATAAGTGAAGTGAAACTGATACCTGTCTATCAAAATTCCAAATAGAACTCTTAAATACAGGTAGCATGGAGTTACACTGAGTTAAGCTGTAATTGTCATGGATAGTCATTACTGCTCAGTGGACCATCTTGAAGCAAAATCTGGTTCTTTTATTTCTGCTTGTGAATAATCTCTAAGTAATTTTAGAGGTGGCACTGTGGCTCATGCCTGTAAGAGGTTGAGGTGAGAGGACCACTTAAGCCTAAGAGTTCAAGGACATCCTGGGCAGCATAGGGAGACTGTCTCTACAAAAAATTTAAAAAATTAGCCAGGCATGGGAGCGTATACTTGTCATCCCATATACTCTAGAGACTGAGGCAGGAGGATCTCTTGAGTCCAGAAGTTCAAGGTTGCAGTAGTCTGATCCCACCACTGCACTCCAGCCTGAACAACAGAATGAGACCCTATCTAGAACAAACAAACAAACTTCCTCCCCCAAAACAAAAAGTTATATTCATGGACTAACTCATAACTATGTTAATAGTGTAAATCATGTGCAGTGCTTGTGGCTCAGTGTGTAGGGGGCCAGGCCCATATACTGAGGGTAGCAGAATCAAACCTGATCCCAGCCAAACTGCAACAAAAAATAGCTGGGTGTTGTGGCGGGCACCTTAGTCCCAGCTACTCAGGAAGCTGAGGCAAGAGAATTGCCTAAGCCTAGGAGTTGGAGGTTGCTGTGAGCTGTGATGCCCTGGTACTCTACTGAAGGCAATAAAGTAAGACTCTGTCTCAAAAAAAAAAACATGACTCACATATAATATGAATTCTGAAGAGCTACAAATTTGAATTGTCGTCTTATGATTTTTTTTCTATTGGTGATAATAGCTGATTTTCAATTTGGAAGATTTGAGGCCTAGTAAGATTTTGGGTGTGTGTATGTGTGTTTTATTGATGGATTTATTTGGCATTGCCCTTATCTTACATCTGATTGGTTTGATGAGGTGGATGATGGTAAGTTGCCTGTCGTATCACTCACTATATAGTTAGCATAACTATGAACTTACTGAATGTTTCAACATTTTAATGGTAAGAATAAAGCTTTTTAAGAGTGTTTATTATAAAAATGACAGTTGTCAAATAACTTAAATTAAATTACTAAGTACTGCTCATTATTAAACAAGAGCTATTGATTAGGAAGCAGATTCATACATTGTGATGGGATTAGTCAATCTGATCTGTGGGATTTTCATTATTACATTTCTCTCAGGAAGTGTTCCACATTTAGCCTGTCATTATTCTATTCTGAACCCAGCATGATTTTTCTCAAATGCATTGATGCATTTATTAAACAATTTCTTTTTGAAACAGCGTCTCACTGTGTCACCCTCGGTACAGTGCTGTGGCATCAGAGCTCACAGCAACCTCAAAGTCTTGGGCTTATGTGATTTTCTTGCCTCAGCCTCCCAAGTAGCTGGGACTACAGGTGCTTGCTACAAAGCTATTTTTTGGTTGTAATTGTCATTGTTGTGAGTCTAGGCTTTGAACCCACTGGCGCCGGTGTACGTGGCTGGCACCCTAGCCACTGAGTACAAGCGCCAAGCCTCTTTTTTTTTTTTTGAGACAGTCTGACTTTGTTGTCCTCAGTAGAGTGCCATTGCATCAAAACTCACAGTAACCTCAAACTCTTGGGCTCAAGTAATTCTCTTGCCTCAGCCTCCCAAGTGGCTGGGACTACAGGGGACCGTCACAAAGTTGGCTATTTTTAGAGATGAGGTCTTGCTCTGGCTCAGGCTGGTCTCGAACCAGTGCACTCAGGCAGTCCAACTGTCTAGGCCTCCCAGAGTGCTAGGATTACAAGTGTGAGCCACTATGCCCCAGTCAATTTTTTTTTCCCCTGAGACAGAGTCTCACTTTGTCACCCTCAGTGGAGTGGTGTGACATCATAGCTCACAGCAACCTTAAATTCCTAGGCTCAAGTAATCCTCTTGCCTCAGTCTCCGGAATAGCTGGGTCTACAGGATCTTGCTCTTTCTCAGGCTGGTCTCGAATTCCTGAGCTCAGGCAATCTACTGGCCTCAGCCTCCCAGAATACTAGGATTTCGGGCATGAGCCACCATGCCTGGCCTTATTGAACAATTTCTAAACATGTACCATTTAATGTTTATTTCAGTAGGTCTTCTTATACTCTTTTTCTTTGAATTCTGCCAAATAAAAGCTGAAATTTAACAAATACAGCACTCTTTTTATTCCTTTGGGGTTTTTTTTTGTTTTTGCTGTTTGTGACTTTTTTTTTTTTAATTATTAAAGTCTCACTTTATTGCCCAGGCTAGAGTGCAGTGGCATCAACCTAGCTCACTGCAACCTTAAGTCCCTGGGTTCTTGCAGTCCTCCTGCTGCAGCCTTTTGAGTAGTTGGGACTACAGGCACCGCCACAGTGCCCAGCTAATTTTTCTATTTTTAGTTGAAACAGGATTTTGCTTTTGCTCAAGGCTGATCTCAAACTCCTGAGCTCAAGTGATTTTTCCACCTCGGCCTCCCAGAGTGGTAGATTTATAGGCATGAGCCACTGTGCTTGGCCATTAATTCCTCGTATCTGTCTGTCTTCTCCGCGTAATATACTAGGAAGGCAGACATTTTCACTCTTGTATTTTATATATGCGGTATATATAAAATACTTTTAACTTTTGTCTTCTAAAATCTGAAAAGTCCATAGTTGCCTGCTAAGGTCTTACCCGTTGGGCTATATGTTTGGTAGACGCTACTCATGAATGATTTTGTTTTCTCTGTTGCTACCAAAGCAGTAGTGAGAGTCTAAGGATAGTAAGCAGATTCAGGTTGAAGGGCTGCTAGGTAATAAATAATACTACCTTAGCTCTTAAATCAGTAAATGATTCTTTTAAGCTGGAAGTAATCTTAGGGGCAGGTTGTCTCATCTAACTCCCATTAACATGAGTAGTCAAGTGGCTGACCCAGTGCCTTATGTGGGTCATTGCAAAAGTTTTGAGATACACAAAAATCAAGAAACATAAAATTCACAGTTGCAAATATATATTTGCATGTATATATATTTTAAGAGGTAGAGTCTCATTTTGTTAGCCTGGGTAAAGTACCGTGGTGTCACTCACAGGAACCTCCAACTCCTAGGCTAGGTGATTCTCTTGCCTCAGCCTCCTGAGTAGCTGGGACTACAGATGCCCCCCACACCGCTGACAATTTTTTTGTTGCAGTTTGGCCAGGGCCGGGTTTGAACCTGCCAATCTCGTTATATGGGGCTGGTGTCCTACTCACTGAGCCACAGGCACTGCCCCATATGCAAACATATGAAACCATCCTAGCAACATTAATAAACTGGGCAAGTTGAAACTTGCTCAAATGAATCAGAAAGAACACTGTCTACTGGGTGTCTTAGAAGTAAAATAATGGGTCATAACATAGTCTGTCTTGAAACTTGTAGTTGTCCCAGTGCTGTGGCTTACACCTGTAAACCTAGTACTCTGGGAGGCCAAGGCGAGAGGATTCCTTAAGGTCAGGAATTTTTGAGACCGGCATGAGCAAAATGAGACCTTATTTCCACTAAAAATAGAAAAATTATCTGGGCATGGTGGTACATGCCTATACCTACTTGGGAAGCTGAGGCAGGAAGATCGCTTGACATGAGTTTGAGGTTGCTCTGAGCTAGGCTAAAGCCATGGCATGCTAGTTGGGGCAAGATTCTGTCTTAAAAAATAAAAATAAAATAATGATTTCTACTTTGAGGCCAGTGTGATTGTTATTGTAACAAGTATGTGCTGTTTAAATGCTAAGAACATAATTGGGAATAGATTTATGTCAAACAATAGATGGAGTCCTGGATGTGGTTGCTCATGCCTGTAATTCTAGCACTCTGGTTGGCCCAGTGGGTGGATTGCTTGAGCTCAGGAGTTCAAGACCAGTCTGAGCAAGAGCAAGACCCTGTCTCTAAAAATAGCGGGGCGTTGTGATAGGTGCCTGTAATTCTAACTACTTGGGAGGCTGAGGCAAGAGGATCACTGGAACCCAACAGTTTGAGGTTGCTGTCAGCTATGATGACACCATGGCCCTCTTCCAGGTGACAGAGTGGTACTCTTTCTCAAAAAAAAAAAAAAAGAAAAAAAGATGAACTGGGCGTGGTGGCTCATGCCTGTAATCCTAGCACTTGGGAGGCTGAGGCAGGTGGCTTGCTCACAAGTTTGAGACCAACCTGAGCAAGAGCAAGACCCCATCTCCAAAAAATAGTTGGACACTATGTGCTTGTAGTCCCAGCTACCTGGGAGGCTGAAAATCCAGGAGTTTGAGGTTGCTGTGAGCTAAAATGCCATGGTACTCTACAAGGGTGACCAAGTGAGACTCTGACTCACCAAAAAAAAAAAAAAAAAAAGTTGGAGAAAAAGTAAAGTTTGGTTTTTTTTTTGAGACAGAGTGTCACTTTGATGTGCTGGGTAAAGTGCCCTGGCCCCATAGCTCACAGCAACCTCAAACTCCTGGGCTCAAATGATCTTCTTGCCTTGGCCTCCCAAGTAACTGGGACTACAGGCGCCTGCCACAGTGCTCTTGCTCAGGCTGGTCTCCAACTCCTGAGCTCAGGTAACCCACACTGCCTCGGCCTCCCAGGGTGTTAGGATCAGAGATTCACATGAGCCACTGCACCCATCCTAACAGCACTGAACTGTCAACAGCAGCAACAACAGAGATAACTTGTTTTGTTAAAAAATGAAAATGAATGTATAAATTTGCATGCTGGGTTTAATAAATTGTAACTTCAGCCAACCCTCCTTTTCTTTTTCCTTTTATTTATTTTATTTTATTTCATGGTTTTTATTTTCTAATTTAGAGGTACAGTCTCACTTTGTTGCCCTGGGTTGAGTGCTGTGGTGTCATAGCTCACAGCAACCTCAAACTTCCTCCTTTTCTTTTATCAGAATCCTGATGTTGGTTTGAAGCCTGTGTGGTATAGTTCCAAAGTCTTCATTGAAGGTGCTGATGCAGAGACTTTTTCAGAGGGCGAGATGGTTACATTTATAAATTGGGGCAACATCAACATTACTAAAATACACAAGTAAGAAATTTTTGTTTGTTTTCAAATAAATATGGAAGAAGTCTTTTTATTTACTTATTAAACATTGCCTAATGGAGACTGGTTATTCTGCAGACTACCGATCTGCCCAGACATAGGTACTGCAAAGTCTGGATCGAAATTAAACTTTTTTCCATATGCATATTCCAGTTTACTAATAGGATATCTTTCACTTGTGGTGTTGAATGCATATAGATATAAAAAATAGTGCTAATGTTTTAGAATCCTTTTTTAATCACCTCATTATATAGTTGCCTGCTAGGCGCATTCTTTGTATGAAATAGAACATAATTTTCATCCTAAAAGTTACTTTAAAATTAATTGTGATGATAAATGTAATTTTTTAGTTACTATAGTTACTTACACGTATTTGTTCTTCAGATTATATAAATGGAACATAGTATGCTTAGAATTAATTTGTGCAAATGCTAAATCTTAATTGCCTTATCATTACATATGATTGTAAGTAATTACTAAAAGTTTTTACATAAAGTATTTCAGATTTTAATATATTGAATACTTGTGACTTGATGAATATATTCATGTTCTTTGTCATTTGTATATGGTTTTCTTGTCTAGTGGATTGATTAGTATCTGTATAAGAGATTATATTTTATCCATCTAATCCATTAGCCAATGCATGTCTGATGTATTAGAAGTGCAAATGAATGTTTGATACGAAATTTTTCCAAAGAAAATGCTCTTTCCATTGTAAAGTAAAATAAGTTATTTTGTAATATTAAAAATAATTATTATAGAACAAAATTAATGCATTTGTGGCAGTTATTTTTTCAAATGCTTTTCAATTTTATATCTAGAAATCCAAATGGAAAAATTGTATCTCTTGATGCAAAATTGAACTTGGAGAACAAAGATTACAAGAAAACCACTAAGATCACTTGGCTTGCAGAGACTACGCATGCTCTTCCGATTCCAGCAATCTGTGTCACTTACGAGCACTTGATCACAAAGCCAGTGCTAGGAAAAGATGAGGACTTTAAGCAGTATGTCAACAAGAACAGCAAGGTAGCCTTCTAAAAGAAACTGTGTTTTATCTGGTTATATAAACTTTTGTTTAGAATTTTAAAATTAATTTTCAGTATTTTGGCTCCTCACTAAAACAGACAACCTCTGGGCCAGCACCGTAGTTCACGCCTATAATCTTGGCGCTGGCAGAGGCAGGTGGATTCCTTGAGCTCAGGAATTTGAGACCAGCCTGAGCAAGACCCTGTCTCAACTAAAAGTAGAAAAACTAGTGGGGTGTTGTGGTAGACATCCATAGTCCCAGCTGCTCCAGAGGCTGAGGCAAGAGTATTGCTTGAATCAGGAGTTTGAGTTTGCTGTGAGCTATGACTCGATGACACTTGTGTTCTGCTTAGGGTGATAGAGTGAGACACTGTCTCAAAAAAAATGAAAAAAAGATCTGTATAATTTTGTTTAAATAAAAAGGTGTAAATAATGTTTCCATTTTATTACTACTAATAAATGAAGCACAGTGAGGTTAAGTAACTTGCCTGAGGACAGATAGTAAATAGAAGAAGAGCTGAGAGTCAGCCACGCATTCTGTCCTGTCCCTTGTACTTAAGTGCCGTGCTGGCACTTTCAGCTAAGGCCATTATGTGATTCTTGCATTGTATTTCATACTTAGGATGAGAAAAATGTTTTGTTTTTTGAGACAGAGCCTCAAGCTGTTGCCCTTAGTAGAGTGCTGTGGCATCACAGCTCATAGCAACCTCCAACTCCTGGGCTCAACTCCTCATACTCCTGCCTCCGCCTCCCAAGCACCTGGGACTACAGGCACCCACCACAATGCCTGGCTTTTTTTTTGTTGTTGTTGTTGTAGCTGTCATTGCTGTTTGGCAGGTCCGGGCTGGATTTGAACCCTCCAGCTCAGGTGTATGTGGTTGGTGCCTTAACGGCTTGAACCAACCACAGGTGCGGAGCCAAGAAAAGTGATTTTACCTTGAATCAAGTTACTTAAAAGGCTTCCTGAAGCCATTCAGTTTATAAATGTTAACTTTTAAAAATGTGATAAGTCTAATTGTAATTTATTTTAACACACTTCCATGTTTCACTGTTTGTGCTTGTGTAGTAAACTTTGTAATGTTATCTGTCAATGGAAATATTCTAGCTCCTAAAAAATCTATATGAATTTTAGAGTTGTTTCAGTGCTCTAATACTGAGAAAGTATCTTTTGTATCACCTTTATAGCATGAAGAACTAATGCTTGGGGATCCCTGCCTTAAGGATTTGAAAAAAGGAGATATTATACAGCTCCAGAGAAGAGGATTCTTCATATGTGATCAACCTTACGAACCTGTTAGGTAAATAAATGCAACTGAATATCTAAATGAAAATGCTTAAAGTTCTTACATTTTAGAAATTGAACTTTTACTAAAATAATGCACCTGACAAATCTTTCTGAGCTTGTTTTATTTTTAATATTTTATTTTATTTTTATTTATTTATTTTTTTGAGACAAAGCCTCAAGCTGTCCCCCTGGGTAGAGTGCTGTGGCATCACAGTTCACAGCAACCTCCAACTCCTGGGCTCAAGCGAGTCTCCTGCCTCCACCTCCCAGGTAGCTGGGACTACAGGCGCCCACCACAATGCCTGGCTATTTTGGGGTTGCAGCCGTGGGTTATTATAATTACCTTTAGAATTGAGAAATTTTTATAAAATGTTTTACAGAAATTCTGCTTATAAGCAGATTATATGTAGTAATGTAGATACGTTTCCTTTAAGTCAAGAGTGATACCACGAACATCCATTAGTGCCATTTCTGGTGGCAAGCAGAGTAGATAATACTTTTTGTCCTTTATTTTTATCTATGAAAGTTTATAAACTGTGGCTGGGTGCTGTAGTTCACGCATGTCCTCCTAGCACTGTGGGAGGCTGAGGCAGGTGGATCCCTTGAGTTCAGGAGTTTGAGTCCAGCCTGAACAAGAGCGAAACCCCGTCTCTATTAAAAATAGAAAAATTGGCCAAGCCCAGCTACTCGGAAGTCTGAGGCAAGAGGATTGCTCCAGCCCAAGAGTTTGAGGTTGCTGTGAGCTGTGTCATCACGGCACTCTACCAAGGGTGACAGAGTGAGACTCTGTCTCAAAAAATGAAAAATGTTTGTAAACTGGGCTCGGTGCTTATAGCTCAGCTGCTAGGGTACCAGCCGCATACACCAAAGCTGGCAGGTTAGAATCCAGGCCAGGCCTGCCAAACAATGATGACAACTACAACCAAAAAATAGCTGGGCATTGTGGCGGGCACCTGTAGTCCCAGTTACTTGGGAGGCTGAGGCAAGAGAATCGCTTAAGCCCAAGAATTTGAGGTTGCTGTGAGCTGTGAGACAACGGCACTCCACTGAGGGCGACATAGTAAGACTGTGTCTCAAAAAAAAAAAAAGTTTATAAACTGGAAGTTTGTAATAAGGACTGCCAACTTTTATTTATGTATTTTTAAACTGCTTTCAATAACTTATATTATTTTGTACTTTGGAAAGTACATTAACTCAGTGCTGCTGAATTTATCTAAGAATTCAGTTTTAATCTGTTAAAATAATTTTGTTCAATTAAATATTTTTGTTGTTCATTTTCTTTTTAGCCCATATAGTTGCAAAGAGGCCCCGTGCATTTTGATATACATTCCTGATGGGCACACAAAGGAAATGCCAACATCTGGGTCAAAGGAAAAGACCAAGGAAACAATTAAAAATGAGGTAAACACTAGCTATGTGTTCCTAATAATCCTAGGGTTTTGAATTTCTTTATCAAATGTTTCTTTCTTAATCTTGAGACTCCATAATAGCTCTTTTTTATCTTTGTTTTTATTGTCATCCTTTCCCTTTGTGTTAAGATTTTTAAACCCCTTATAAAATAGTATTTAAAAATTTTATTTTGTTAAAAAGTAAAAAAGGCTAGATAAAAAGAATGTTTCTAAGTGCCTCATGCATGTAATCCTCCTAGCCCTCTGGGAGGCCAAAGTAGGATGATTGCTTGAGGTCAGGAGTTCCATGACCAGCTTGATCCAGGATGAGACACCATCTCTCCAAAGATAGAAAAATTAGCTGGGCCTTGTAGCCACAGCTTCTTAGGAGGCTGAGGAAGGAGGATCACTTGAGCTCAGGAGCTTGAGGTTGCAGTGAGCTATGATGACACCCCTGCACTCTAACTTGGGCAACAGAGCGAGACCCCTTCCCTCAAAAAAGAAAAAGCCTTCTCCTAATAGAGCTGTTATAGATCTCTTTCTTTTAAGTAGCTTGTCAGTTTAGTCTAATTAGAAGGATTGTGTAGAGCTGAGGAGTATGTTAAGTACCAGTTTTTCTTAGCTTCTCATTTTATAAATGAGGGGGAAAAAAAGATTTTTGCCCTTGCACAGTGACCTGGTTTTCTGGCTCCCTCTTCATACTTTTTTATCAAACTCTAGTGCTTTTGGAGAAGTGTGCCCTATGGCCATTAAAGTTTGAACAAGAGAAAAGGGATAGGAACTACTACAGGATGGATGATTGGAAATTATTCACCTTTTAAAAAGTAAAAATACTTTTTTATCTAGGAGATAATGCTTATTGTCTGTCTTTAAGAATGAGTTAGGAGGCTCGGCGCCTGTGGCTCAATCGGCTAAGGCGCCAGCCACGTACACCTAAGGTGGCGGGTTCGAATCCCCAGCCCGGGCCTGCCAAAACAACAATGATGACTGCAACCAAAAAATGGCCGGGCTTTGTGGCGGGCGCCTGTGGTCCCAGCTACTTGGGAGGCGGAGGCAGGAGACTCGCTTGAGCCCAGGAGTTGGAGGTTGCTATGAGCTGTGATGCCCTGGCACTCTACCCAAGGGGAT
>CAUYQV010009869.1:0-19553 GCA_963574575.1 Galagoides demidoff
TGGGTTATAGCTTTCATATGAAAGCTATAGTTATTAGTTTCTCTTTATCAGGTTTTATCTTACCTTGACCATATTAATCAATTCCTGATAACTTCAATACCTGTACTTTCTGTGAGTTTCTTCTATTGTGTGTTTTTACTCTTAGTTTCTAATCATATGGTCTTTTCTCCTTGTGCGCTGGGTGTCTTTCCTTCTTCCTTTCTTCTTTTCTTTCTGTCTTTCCTTCCTTCCCTTTCTCTGTAGGGATCTTTAGATCTTTATATGGAAAATTTGGGGAATAATTTGAGATTCTGGTTGAGGTGTAATTTCCCCAGAGAAGATTTACTTTGCTCTTGGCAGGCAGGAAGCCTGGAATTGATCCCCTTAATCCAATCTAAATTTGAGCTCCTAGAGCCAATCCAATCTAAAGCAGATCCAGTCTAAATAAAAGCTGAATTACAGTCCTTGGGCTTTGTATGAGTGCCCGACTATTTCCCCATGGACTTTAGCAGAGTGTGGCCCTTGCGAGGTCTTCAGTCTGTGTTGCTGTATCCTGAGCAGTCCCTCCTCCACAAATCCTAACCTCGGCTCTCCTTGCCCCCGGGAGAGTCCAGAACTCGGTTCAGCTTCATTACTTGCTATCTGACAAATGGGGACGAGTGGAGCCTCCCCGGGCTCACCTGTCTTCTCTCTCTCTCTCATGTAGCTCTTCAAGTTGTTGCAGGCTCAGTAATTCTCCCATGTCCTCAAACCAATTATTATTACCTTTTTATATGCTTTATCTGCCTTTT
The DNA here is from genome assembly GCA_963574575.1 of Galagoides demidoff. Lineage (NCBI taxonomy): Eukaryota > Metazoa > Chordata > Mammalia > Primates > Galagidae > Galagoides > Galagoides demidoff. The sequence continues at coordinate 771 of CAUYQV010009869.1, forward strand.
CTAATTTGGCTCAGCAGGAGTTTTGTTCTGAAAATGCACGGTTTCATTTTAGTCAGAAGGATATATGTCCTGAGTGATTTTGTTTTAAATCAACCCTTTACTATTAACAATAGCACATTTAAGAGCTTAATATTTATTAAGGTGTGTTACAAAATACATCTCTATGAACTTCCATTGCCGCATGCTGTGGAGGAAATATTACTCATACAGCACTCACAGAGCTGAGTGATTAGGGGGAAAGGAGGGTAGGTCCAGAATTCAAACCCAGGTATCTCCTTTTCTCTAAGCTATGAACCTGTCACAGTCTGGGCCACCCAGAACGTCCTGGTGATGGAAATGTAGCTGTCACTCTCCAGTTGCCTTGTGGTGCTCCCGTGGCCCGCCCTTCTCTGAGCTGACTGTCCTATGGGACTGAGTTCACAGTTGACACTGGAGACACTCAAAGCAGGTCTGGAGAAGTTGGAGGAGCCCTGCGGTTTGGGTCAGAACCTTGTGCTCCTGGCTCATTTGCTGAGGGCCCAACAGTAGCAATTTACCTCCTTAAGTGACTGGCTGCCAGGATGGTCTTGCTGAACCGCTGTGAGCACCACGAGAATTCTCGGTAGGCTGTTACAGATTACCTGCTTCCCTGACCTCGATACGGAGGAAAGACTGAATCAAACAGACTCCCCTTTCTCTAAGTTTCTTTTAAATCAGGGGAATCAATTCCTAAATACATTGTCTTCTGAAATATGAGTCAGTGATCTAGTGAGTGTTTTTACTGTACTTGCTAAAGTGGATCCATATCATGTATCTTAGCCCACGGGTACATCTCTTTTCACGTCTTTTCTATATAAGATTTTACCTCATACTCATACTTATTCAGTTTGCAAAATAGAAAACAACTGCTGACTAAATCTGCCAAGCTAAAAATGATAAAGGTTTGAGTCATGTCTTAAAAACATAAAATTGTACAATATGCTGAGAGGTAATAAAATTTAATTAAAGGAGTGTAAATTACATTCAGAATACTTTATGACCATCCTCTATAACTGTCTTGTTCTTTTTGGTACACAATGTAAGCATTTTGAAGTGCCTATATGTTATTAATTCTAACATAAAATGTTTTTTTCATTGCCAGTTTCATCAATCCAAGTAAAATTTCAAATAAAATATAGTGTTCATAGATACCATCTTTGAACGAAGCATTTTTACCATTCATTTTGAATCAAATCATTTTACTGTTTTGTTTTAGTTGCAGTTATACAAAAATAAGAACATATGTATTCCTTGATCCATGGATTTATTATTCTGTCAGTTACTGAATGTCTATTATGTGTTAGTCACTGGGTACAGAGTAAGGGCTGAGAATGTCAAAGTTTGTCCATCTTGACACTAAAAACACATTTTAAAGTGTGAATTGCATTTAAGATGCCAACCAGTATGGCAACAAAACATTCAGTGAGTTGTTTGTATTCCAGGAATTTACAATCCAATATGAAGCCAGAAATATGTACAAGATAACTATCCTTTAAAATAGGATATAACAGGAAGTGCCTGTGGCTCAATGAGCAGGGTGCTGGCCCCATATACTGAGGGTGGCAGGTTCGAACTCGGCCCCACCAAACTGTAACAAAAAAAGGCCAGGCACTGTGGTGGGCACCTGTAGTCCCAGCTACTCGAGGCTGAGGCAAGAAAATCACCAAAGCCCAGGAGTTGGAGGTTGCTGTGAGCTGTAACACCACAGCACTCTACTGAGGGCAAAAAAGTGAGAATCTGTCTCTAAAAAAACTAAAAAATAAAATAAAATAGGATATAACTAGCACCATCATAAGGATGTCAAATGTTAGGAAAATAGAAAAGGGAAAGAGATTGATTCTGGCTGATACAGTCGGGGAAAGCGTCCTGGAGAGGGAGCATTTGCCTTGGTAACTATGTTGGTTTTGTGGAAGCAAGGCAGATGAGAACCTCTCACTTGTGGAGGAGGAGGAACCACGGGAGCTGCCCCCGGGAAGTGAGGGCGTGGGACACTGAGGAGTGAGCAGGGGCAGTGGAGAATCCACACAGAACCGCTGGACCAGGCTGGACACTCCTGGTGTTAGGGAATCTCCTTCTCTTTACCAAACAAATGGTGAAATAGTACTTGTAACTTAGTGTTCAATCAGGTCTAAAAGTGAACAGGTACACAATTAGTGCCTTATAAATGTTTTATCAATTTTAAAGTATTTAGAGTTGCCACCCCCCTTCATACACACACAAACAGAAAATCACGCTTGGTGTACATCAGTCAAAGTCATTACTAGGAAGCTATAGAAGAGTTTACATGGACACATCATTACACAAGTTAGAAAATTAGAAGTAAATATCCTTTTGCAAATATAAACTCAATGGCATGACAGAAACACACACCTCAATACTACATTTGGTTATACACTTAGCAAATTTATATGACTGTGTAAACCCTTATGCTCGGGAAATTGTTATGTGAGAAATGAATCCTTGTGTTTCACAGATACACAGAACAAATGTAAGACAATATGGATTTAAGATTAGAAATTCAAATTTAGACTAGAACATAGAGTATCCAGGATATTTTCTTATAGAAATGGCATTAAAACATAGGCTGAAATATGACTGCCTGCTAGATTTTCCTGACTCCCTCAGAGCTAATGCTCATCACTTCTTAAACTCTGAGTCTACATGTATTATTCCTGGTCAATTCTTTTAGTCTCTAATGAAAGCTCTTTTTGCCTGGGTTAGTGCCCTTGCTCTTAGTAAACTATTTAAATGAAAGAGTTTATTGCAGAAAAAAAAGAATTTTGTCAGTTATCTAACGAGTGCCCAGTATATGATCAATATTTAAATATTCTTTTCAATTCAATTGATGAGAAGATGCTATTTTAAAAGGTTAAACATATTCATTTAATGTTCTTCCACATAGTAGCTTTCCCAAGATGATTTCAAAACAATAATTCAGTAAAATGTGCTTTCTGTCAAGCCTCATTCCTGCTTATAGAGGTAGGTATCTTGATAAAAGGCAATTGATAATATTCTCAATATTTGTGGAAGGGTTTATGCTTGTTTAATTCACACGAGAGAATATTATTTCATCACATTGCGATGTTTTTCTTCAGTTTATGATAAAGTATAAGAAACTTCGAACATAGGTTTTTGAAATGCTGGACACAGGTAGAGGTACCAAGTCTGCTTTCTGAGGACCTTGACTCCTGGGCAGGTCTAAACCCAAGTCAGAGTCGCACCAAGTATGTGACCCTCCACATCCAAAGTCTGCATGCAAACTGGCTCCATCTTGTTTTCTCTGCCTCTCCTGTGCCATAATCACACTTAGACTAGTTTCCTGTGACTTGCTAAGTATACCATGTATTCATCTATTAAATGTGAATCTACTTGAGGTCTGCTCTATGTCAGGGAATATTTAAGGTCAGAGAACGAAGCTCTAAACAAGATACATTCTTTATTCTCAATGACACCTCAGTGAAGTAATGGCAGATAAAAATATCAAACAGAATCTATGTGGAAACAGTGCAGGAGGGCACAACAAGAGCCCGTGGAAAGGGCGATTTCTCCAGTCTTACAGTCCAGGGCAATTTTCAGGAAGAAAGTGAAGTGTTCTTGAGGTAGAACAGAAGACTCACCTAGTGGAGAGGAGAGGTGGGAATCCGGCGTGAGGGAACCAACAGCAGAGCTGGTGGAAGGAGGGGGCAGCTGCTGGACGGGCTGTGGACTGTGAGGTCGTCCTGGACGGGCTGTGTGTTGTAAGGAACTCCTAAACCAGCAGTTCTCAACCTGTGGGTTGCGAACCCTTTGTAACAATGAAAATACATCGCAGCATTAGGAAGTTTGAGAACAACTGTCCTAAACAGTTTATGGGTTAGGAGCTGCTCCCAGACCGGCTATGGGTTGCCAGGTAGCCCCTGGGGGAAGTAAGAGGAGGTGCAGGGAAGGACCCTTGCAAATCTTTAGGTGTTAAAGATAATTCAGAAATAAGTGTAGCAACCTGGATAACAGAATATATAGCAATCTATGTAACAGGATATGTAGCAACCTATGTAATATCATTATGCAGCAAGATGTGTAGGCATAAGACAGCAGGATTGCAGAGACAAAGTGGCAGTTACTGGATATTAATGATCAGACTTTGGCAGTTGGAAATTGATCAGCTGTGGGACTCCAGTGAAGGGGCAGGGCTGAGGGGAGGGGCGCAGGTTCTCAATAAATAGCAGCTGCAGAAGTTGCTTGGGGCCTTTCCCCCCACACGCATAGGAAAGCCCACCTCCTGCAAGGTTCGAGCTTACAATCCATTGTCCAGCCTGCTTCCTTAGTGAGGGCACCAATAAATAAACTCTCCAAATGATACGGGCATCATTATTAGAATAAGATCTCCCAAAGGATGGCTATGACATCAGAAAATTTGAGGAGCTTAACACACTATTCAGTGAATTTCCCCTTCTTCTTCCACCTTGTGTATTTGATTTTCATACATTCGAAAAAATTGGACTTGAAGAAGTGAAGAACAAATGCTTGGCAACTAAACAAGGAGACATGAGAGAAGATGTGTGATACTATATGTCATATATAAAGCACAATTATAATATATTTTTGTTGACCTCTGATGATAATCAAAGCAGTATTAAATAAATAAAAATGTAATATCTGATATCTGGAATCATGATGACAGGTGCACACTGTGTTCTGTGAATCAAAAAACTTAGCTGAGACCTTTGAGGATTTCTACATTCATAATCTAAGTAATTATTAATTCATGGAAAAAACTCTTTAATCACAACTGAAATATGTGATACAAAATTATGAAAAAGTATATGAAATAAAACTAGATTGATTTTAAGTATCAATGCTCGAGTTATTTTTGGTAAATATCTTAATATCTCTTAAATAAGGAAATATATGGATACACAACAACACACATTTGCACATAATTGCTTACATTCTGAAAAATGATTGTAAGTCTTCTAGCTACTCACGGATGAAAATAATTACCTAACATGTTATTCAAAAATCTATTGAACTTCTGCTACACATACAGTTTAAGCTAGGCATTACATATACATATACAGTGACTGAACACTGAACTCCCAACCCTGCCCCTCCAAATTGTCAAATATTGCTGTCTTGGATGGGCATGGTGGCTCACACCTATAATTCTACCACTCTGAGAGGCTGCGTTGGGAGGATCACTTGAGCTCAAGAGTTTGAGACCTGCCTGAACAAAATCAAGACTCTATATCTACTTTAAATAGAGACAATTAGCCAGACACTGTGGCAGGCACCAGTAGCCCAAGCTACTCAGAAGGCTGATGCAGGAGGATCACTTGAGTCCCAGGGGTTAGAGATTGCTGTGAAATCCGATGCCATGGCACTCTTGCCTGATCAACAGAGTGAGACTCTGTCTCTAAACAAAAAGTCCTCTTGGCATGATGGAGGAGAGTTACCAGTTAAAAAGTATTTGTGGATAAATAAATACTTTCCAGCAAGGTTAAGAACTATGAAGGAAGTAAGAGAACTTAGCAAGAACAGGTCATCTAGTTTGGGCAATAGCACAAACCTTGTCAGGAAAGTGCCCCCTGAGTCTAGGGGAAAGGGTGGGCAGGAGAAAAGTGGTGAATAAAGAGACTGCAGGCAGAGTCCGGGCAGGGGAAACCTTGTCCCTTTGTAGAGGAATCAGAAGGGCAGCTGGAGCTCAGAAAGTGAGGTGGGAAGCGGACCAAGTTGGGTCTTGAGAGTTAGGTTCAGACACACCAACAGCCTCTGCCAAGAGTGTGTGAGAGCCAGGCAGATGGGGTGCAGTGAGTGGTTAAATCGTGCTGTGCTGTGGGGACTGGTGAGTGGACAGAGGGCGTGCAAGATGACACAGTGAGCCAGTGCAGTTCTCCATCCAGGGGTAACAGCAGCTGGGATGGGAGGTAGCTAGAAGTGGAGGGATTTAGGAGCTGAATTTGGTGATGTGCTGTGAGATTGTGAGATGTACATACAAAAGATCACGACAGCTGTGCTGGGGGGAATAAACTAGGCTGAGAATATGCAAGTAGTCAGGAAGCTAATGATGGGTCTCATCTGCAGACACTGATGGCTTGGGACCAGGTGGGTATTTGCCAAAAGTGGCCCATAAAAGCTGTTGATAAAGGCTTATGGGGCACAGGAGAAAAACAAAAATACTTCTTTTATCCGTCTAAATCCATTATCATATTTTAAATCTTGAGAACAATTTTTATACATAGACAATTTCATTAAAATTTACAGTCAAGGGAAAATGGAGTCCAAATACATTGAGAAACGTGTCTAAGGCACCACGGTGATTTCCTGAGGGAAGCCGCGTTCAGCCACACCTCCGGGTGACAGCAGAGGAGATCTCTTTCTTCAGCACTCTGGTGTCTTCCTGAGGCTGCTGCTTTGTTCTCATTCTGCAGACAGTGTTAAGAGAAGTTAAAAGACCAGCAGAAAGTCCCACAATTGAATAATACACAGTGCAAATGGTTCTCCAACACAGGACTTCTGAAAGCCACCTTCCTTCTTAGACCTCAACCGTATAAAGTGATGTCCCAGTGTAAACGAAAGTGACAGTCACACAGTTACTTAAGAATCAGCACGAATGATCTTTGCCTTGTAATTGTGAAAGCAGACACTGTCTTCTCAGGAGTACCAGAGGAGCCTTGGAGGAAGGGAGTTTACAAGGTGAATTTCTTATCCACATTGGGTTTTGGTAGGTTATGCATAAATACTTGTTGAATGAAAGAATAAACTTTGTAGCTATGCCCAGATTCTATCCTTTAATAAATTACAAATACAGTTTTAAAGACTTTGTTCCCTAGGGCCCATGTTCACTTCTGGTTACTAAGGAAGCACATTATTAAAACAAAGTTTCATTTTAATATCAAGGCCATTAGGAATAGTTCCCACGTTGAAAAGACATGAAAAGTGTGTATGGCATTCATCACAGAGAAGAGGCATTTAAATTAAACTTTAGATCAAGAAGCACTTGAATGTTAAAACCTTTTTGTTCCTTTTCATTTTGTTTTGATGTTACGGCTTACAGGGACTCCAAGCGCCTCTTCACTGTGGCTTGTCAGCACACGTGATGAGAAAGCAGTGATGCTGTGGTGGGGTTTGAAAGGAGGATAGTTTTTCCCACAAATTTAGAATAGCGAGAGAGTCTACTAATTCAGAGATCCAGGATGTTTTAAGTGACTTCCACTGCTGTACCCTTGAAGAAATTAAGACACAGAAAGCGTCTTAGATGTGAACTTGTTTTAAATATATATATCTCTATATATCTATCTATATGTATTATTTTTATACTCCTATTAACCAAACATTCACATTTTACATAATACATATGTATGTCATGTCCATTATTCCTGAATGAGCTCTGAGCTAGGGCTGTTTAAGACACTGAAACCCAAAGTTAAATGATACTTCTTTATACTCCAGGGGTCTCAGTTAGGTAGAAATAAAGGGCAGTTTCAGATCACTGAATAGTGAACTCACTAAATAATAAAAATACCAAAAACTCTTACTAAGTGTATTTATATAGAGTCTGAATTGATGGCAAATGTTAATTAACCCGTACTGTCTCGTTTTTTTTTTTTTTTTTTGGTATATGATAATTTTATGTCCAGCAATATTTTAATGTAAGTACAATGTAGATCATTTATAGCATTGATATTAGAATAGTCCCAGCTAAGATGTGTCATGGAAATCACTGTCTGTCCAAGAGTCTTTACCCTTCCCCCGGGAGAGGACAGGGCATTATCTCACAGTCATCACTAAGGGCTCTTGTCCTTGGGCTTTGAATGTTTAATGTAGCAATTATCCAGAAACTTAGTAGAAAAATGCAGGTATATTTTCAGTTTGTCTTTGATTTCTAAGTAGGAGATGGAGGAGGCAGCAAATTGTACCTGCTCACTTTTCCTTCCCCACCTGTGGAAGGAGCAGAGGGGGAGAAAGAAGGGTGACCCATCACCTCCCTGCACCTCCACAGTGGCCACCACGGGGCTAGTTTTGAAACAAAGGTGTGCTCTGAGTGTTTATCTAGTTCTTGTTTATTTTGCTTTCTTTTTAGTAAACATTCTGGGGATTCATGAGCTTCGAGAAATAGACAGTAATTAAAACTGTGGCTAATAAAATCATTCCTTCATTCACTCACTAATCCATCCAACTTTTGTCATTTTGAGTTCTATGAAATTACCCACATAAATGTTACTGAACACATAATGTTAAACACATTCAGATTTAGAGAACTAAATCAGAGGCAGTATCAGATGAAGCCATTTGGAGAAAAATATGAGGATTGGCTGAGATTTCTACTACAGAGAACCTGTCTTGAAAGACACTGGCTTCCAGGAGCTTCACGTGTCAACCTCAGGGAAGCCCCATGAGAAAAACCAGGCACTTATTGCATATTTTCTGGTCAGGTTGCAATCTTCTCTTTAATTATTAGGTTAAGAAAAGAAGACTTAAAGATAAAAAAAAAATTAAGATTAAACAGGAAGCAGCTTTAAGAATTGTGCTTTGTGATGGGATTATATAGATTAAAATCAGAAAAAAGTAAAGAATCATGTTTTTGGGTATAAATTCCCCAAGTGTATATGTTATATTTTCTGTCTTTTTTTTTTTTTTTTTACTAAAAGCGAATGTTCACCAGGTCTTTTATATCATTACTGATTAAAATTTACCACCTTGGTGATTATAGGACAAACCCCATCACGGAAGGTTGCTGTTGAGACGCTTTATAATTCCTCTTTGCCTATAAGATTAATTCCTTATTATGATATTTAAGGCCCTTTGTTAGGTTTTCACTGAATGTTTGTGAAACTGATTGATCAATTGCTTAGTCAGTATAATACAAAGTTCTGTTTTGCTCAGGGATCTTTATTTGGATCAGCCAAAGGCAGCTGCTTTCCTTAGTAAAAACAAGCATTCCTTATTATTCATCAGCTTTCTAGAGGAAATACACAGTCTTCCTAAACTATGATGAAAAACGTAAAAGCATGAAGGGTGAACATGGGCCCTACCATCTGACTCACACTGCATTTATAACTGTGAACATCGAGCACGGCTGAGACACATACTGAGGAAGGAGAGAAATGCGATCCGAATGTGGTGTGTACTTCTGAACTCAACCGACAAAAGTAGCATTTTTTGTCATGAAGAATTAAAACACTCCAGAAAGATAACCCACTCTAACACAGAGTGAGACTTCACTGATCCTTCTTGGACACAGTCTTAACAGGAGGAATCTGGAGACAGATGGAGAGGAGAGAACCGTGCTGCCTCATGGAGGCAGGTGTCATCCGCCTCAGAATTCTCCTCAGATCTGGCTGTTTCCTCAGTGACAACACGCCCAAAGCCTGTGTCTCTGCACTTGCCCAGCTGGAGAGTCCAAACCACACACAGCATTTGCCCATCTCGTCCATGTCCATCCATGGCCAGGTCCAGTTCTCCCCTTCTGCGCATTTTCCCACTTGCCCTTCGTCTCCTCTCTTCAGAAACCTTCCCTGTTCACCTCCTCCATGATTTCCCAATAACCCATTAGCTGGTCTTTCCTTGTCCACTTTTATTATTAACAATACATGCTCCATTGAAGTTTGAATAATTTTTTCAGAATGTAAAAGTGACTAGATTTCACATTGATGAAAACCTTTTAAAAACATGTGATCATTCCTAAAAATAAAGACCCGTGTCTCTGCTGTGGGTTACCTGGGCTCCTACCAACATTCCCAAGTGGTCGTGATAATTCCTTATTCCATTTCACTGAAGCTATAAATTTGGCTTGGCCCCCCAAGCTCACAGGGCCCACTCTTGGATGTTCTCTGTAATGCTCTTTTCCTGGCAGACAGCATGCTCACCTCTGAACAGAGGCCCACTCCACCCTACCTGGCCATATTCAGCTTTTAGAACCATCCGTGTACACTGAAAAAAGGCTCAGCCCTCAACAGGGTGAGGACACTCTGCTCATGACCCTGCCTTGCCAAAGACCAACACTCAACAAGGTGCAAATAAATCAACAAAAGTATAACTGGTGCGAATCTAATTTTCACACATTTATAATGATCCCTATCACACTAGTTAATATCAGACATACCAATTTAAAAATAAGGTAAAATCCACATTCCCAGAGAACAGCGTATGCCATATAAATACCATATACAACTTAACCGTTAACATCAGTACAGTCTAACTATTAACACTACGGCTATTTTATAAAGCCCCAAATTAATCATTAAAAGTGACAATTATTCCAGTTTCTCAAATTACAATGGGAATATTCCATTATTTAAAAGTAATTATTTACAGAGGTGACTGATGTAAGATTGAATTATTGAATGTAACATTGAATTATCACCGAATGTTGAAAACCTAAAATTTAGTACTGATAAGGCGACAAGGACATTATCAGAAACACTGGATCCAAAGATGGAATACAAAAGCAATGCTATTCAGGTAAAGCCCCTCATCTACGAAACTTTGGCAAAGAGGCCTCAGCCGACAGACATCAGCCTGCCGGGCAAAGGCTGAAAGAATTTCTTCACGTTGAAGCCAATTCCAGATGGGCCAATCATCTGATTTGTGCCTGTGCTAATTCTGGGCAGCTTGTTTTGGTTCAGGCTAACCCAGTTTTGCAGGATCCTGGCTCACCTATTTACCCCCTTATAAATGGATCAGATTTGATGTGATCTATAGGTCTTACAATGTATTCACGGGATATTACCTAAGTTACGCTGAGTGGTTAGTCAATACACTGATAGCATTGCCATGAGGCAAAAGTAACATTACTCCAGAATCCTAAAAATAGTGAAAATGTGGCCAAGATAGTTAAGATTTCACTGATGCCTTTTGTGCTATACTGGTAGAGCCAACCTGGTCTCTAAGGTGATAGGTCAGGAATCATCTAATTGAGAATGTTTAACGTGCTCTTAAATGCCGTAGCTGTAAAAAATGAGTCCTGTGAACAACATCAAACTCTCTCTCTTCCTTATCTACCTGTCCCTTTCTTATTTTTAAGAAGTACACTTTTCTTTCACTTTTCCAAATTTATTTTCAACGTATCTTCGGTGTGAGCAGTGAAAATAATATTAAGTCGTTGCACACGATGCATACACCAAGTTTCTGGCTTCCTGTGAAATGGAATCCGGAACTATCACAGTTACTGAGGACATGGGCTGTGCCGGTTTGTAGAGCTGGTTTTAAGGCAATGTCCCCCTGAGATGTGGGAAAGGCAGAGAGACAGAGAGGAAACCGCCCAAAGCAGCGAAGAAAAGGCCCAAAGGCGCGCAGGAAATACTCTGCTGAGACAGGAGGCGGCTGCACCCAGGGAGTGTCAAGATGTGTTTCTTTGTTTTGTTTTTCTACTTTGACACTATTATTTATGTGCTTCCTGTTCTGACTTTGTAAAATGCCACAATGCAGCGGTATGTGTGAGCTAAGACAGAAGAAAGAGGAAGAGAAGGAGGGAAGGCGGTGTTGCCTCAGGGAATGTTCACCTATGGTTTCGAACCTGTCTCTAGAGCAGCGGTGCTCAACCTGTGGGTGGCGACCCCTTTTTTCCATGTGTAACAATGCGGCAATTAGGAAGATTGAGAACCACTGCTCTGGAGGAAAGGTTTGAAAGAAGAGCTTCTCAGTGGAGTTTTCACAGACGCCCAACGGAAGTGCAATTCAAACCTGCTATCACATGACGGTGGACGTAGAGGTGAAAAGTATCACCTCATGTTGTAATAGCTCTGAGCTAGTTCTGAGCACGTTCTGTGATGGGGGAGTGAAACTGTCAATAACACAGACAGCTGTGCTCGGCACTGCAGAAAACAGTTTTTATACCTTTCCTCGGGGAAACTGCCTGTGATTCAAAAGGGAGCACATTTTAGCAAATCTGAATGCCCACTATGCAGATGCGTCAATGACAGACAATGGCAGCCGGCTGCACTGGTCTTCTTCAGAGATCTGGGGATACGTAGGTGGAAATTGCCAACCCGCTAAGCTGCTGTTGTTGGTACCGTTTCTCCACCTCCCCAGTACTGACCCAGGAGATGTCAATGGACGCAGGCACTGACAGAGCATCTTGGATTTGAGTTGGTTCTTATGTAAGGAACATAGAAGCCAAAAGAAAAAGAAAATAGAAATTCTGGTATTGGGATATGTATAAAGTTTCAGGGAGAGATTTCCTCAAGTCTTCCAAAAGCAGAAATAGAATGCTTGAATTATCAACCTTGAAAAGGAGGCACGCATGACCATCTGGTCACTCAGATCGTGTGGTTACTACGTCAAGATAAAAGAATGCAAAGCTCCCTACACACACGGGACTCCCCACCTGCTGAGACGAAGCTCGTGTCTTGGAGACAGCACACGCCACTTCGTTATCTCACTCTCTACTGACAATAAATTGCGAAAATCAATAATTTTGAAATTTAAGCTTCTTTCAAACCTTCTAGGTTGCTAAGTGATATGACCCTGTGGAGTGTTGTGGTAAGCATCGTTCTGTACATTAAATCAAGGAGCAGAGGGTGGTGACTAAGTGGTGCTGGAACCTGCCAGGGAGTCACCACTGGGAGAGCCCCGTCCCTGGAGAGGGCCACATCTGTCAGCATCTGGGATGATGAGCGTTCAACTTCAAGTAGCTGGCATCCCTGCAAACTGAAAGTATCACTTCCAGGTCAAGCCTTTGTAAAGGAGGAGGGGATCTGAGAGAAATTACAGAAGAGGGCTGCAGTCCAGCAGGGCTTGGTGGGGAGGAGGAGTGAGGATGGGACCACTGGTGTAGGTTCCAGGGGCCGCAGGCCTTTCGGAAGGTCTGCTGCTGCTAAACCAGCTCGCAGTGGGCAGTTTCACTAAAGAAAAGGCATCAGGATTTATTTTATGTGTATCCGTGACAACCTTCAAAATAAATACCCCAGGATACGGGGGAGATTGTCCATTTGTATGCTTAGTTTCAACAAATGGTCAGACGTGTAGAAATCCAGTTATAAAAAAAGAGGGTGAACAAATGCTAATTGACTGAGGGGCTAGTCCTTCTCTCTAGATTTCTCTGGGCATCCCTGAGCGGCATCTGCCTCGGGGTGTGGGCAGGGCCCTTTCTGGAACAGGAGTCCTGTGACCTGCAGTCTAACAAGGCAGATCATCTCTGGATGGCCTAATTTTCACGGAATAATTTTACCTTTTAGGGGTGGCTTTTAGGGGAATGTTCTGGTATCTTTGACTTGCTGTGGGGAAGAAAGATTGTATCTCCATGGCTAGACTGAGGAGAGAGTGGGACTGAGAGGCATAAGGGCGGGGGAAGGTCAGAGAAAACCTTTTGCTTCTGAGGCAGCTTCTGAGACCTTCATTTGGAGTAATATATTCTGAGCCCCAACACACCCCAAACCATTAGGCTCTCAAAGCCAGAAGAACTATCAGATGTCAGGAAATTGGGTTTTATAAAGAATGTGAATGGGCCTTGAGCCAATTTAATTTTAAGTATAAAAGATCGTCCACCTCTGAATCAGGCTTCCAGCAGCATCAGTGTCGGGAGCCAGTGCAGCTTCCCTTCCTGAGCTGTGTGTGTGTGGAAGGCCAGATAAAGACCATCCCCCTATGTCTTGCCAGACCCAAGTCAGGTGTCTATTTGTGTCATTATGAACAAATTTCATTTTAAAATATTCCTAGAGCGAATTTAGATTTGAGATTCTGTTATCAAGAACTACTTCCAGCGTAGAATTTTATACACCTAGTTATTAATTTAGGTAGTCTTTTTTAAAATTTATTTTTAGGAAACGTATAAAATGCTAGACATACTCACGTTCAGAAACTTAGGAAACTAATCTGAACCAAGTCCTTGGTTTCCATTTTCTCTCATGTAAAATAACAGGATCAAACTATTTCAGGGAGAGAAATAGTTTTCCATTTCGGCGTCTCCTGTGATCCATCGGTGGTGGTTGTAGGCAGCACTGTGGGGAGGAAGATGATGAAACTGCCTCCAGACTCAGAGGAAAATTGTTAATATCGATTTTAAATACCTGACGCCATAGGCAGGGTAACAGAGAGAGTGGATGAGAAGAGTACTTTGTATTTGCAATCTGGGACTAGATTATCTCTTAGAGTTCTTTTTAAATGTGAACATCCATGAGTCTGTCATTTAGATAAAAATCACCTGCTTTCTTAATTGCTGGCTTTTAAACATGTTTGGAAAAAAGTAAATAAAATATATCCTGCAAACATAACAGGAGTTCCTCAAAATATGTTTCTCAGCGTTAAGACAGAGGAAAAACTACTGTATCCAAGTGGCCTAAAGCACGTTGGCTAAACACAAACAACAAACAAAAAAAACCCACGCCAGGTTTGGTTAATTTTCCTTTAATTGTATCCCAGAAGAGACTCACTCACTGCAGGTTGTGATGCTCAGTCTCAAAGGACCGTCCAGGATGCTGTTCTGAGTGTTGGGTGGTGTGTTCCACTGTGTGACCAAAGTTGGTCCCTGGAACCACATCCACGAAAATGAAAAGAAAAAGTGAAGACTAAGCAGGGACTTTTCAAAAGGTACCGAGACAGCTGCGTGCTTCCCAGGGCATTTTGCTGCTCCCAGTATTGTCACACCTCTGAAAAGAAAGCAGTGAAAAAATCTGTTCCCCGCAGAGTGCCTGCAGCCTACAGAGATGTGGGGTCATCCCAGCCCTGAAGCCAACACAGGAGAACACTGCAGCCCTCCTTTGCCCCACTTTTGTTCTGTGTTCCCAAGTTCTGTGAAGCTTAAATCATTTAACAAGGGTCAAAAGACACCCAAATTTACCTGGAAGCAATCATAGTCTCATAAATTTGAAAACACAAGGTAAACGTGCATCTGAAAACTCTATGCAAAATTAACTTACAAAGATCAAGTAGAGGGTAAACCAAGTTTCCCAGGTCGTGTGACTCTTTTCGTTTGCTAAGCTGCAGAGAAACACTTCACATCATCTCCACTCCCACTTCCCGTGAGAGCAGCGGGGTGTGCGCCCCGAGCCTGGCTGCTGTTTGACTTCTGGGAACTCACAGTTAAGGCGCCTGAGGACACACCTGCTTTCACACCAGTTCTGCGATTACTCTGACAATCGGGGATCAGCGAAAAAAGGAATAATCTGTACACAGGTAGATGGAAAATCAAACAGCTTGCAATGATTTTTTAAATCATTCCATGGGGGAAAAAAAAAAGCCACTTGCCTCTATTACTAATCAAATCATATTTAATTATATATTTAGAAAGACAAGCTTGTGCTTTGAATTCAGTGTGAAAGGAAAAGTATTCATTTCTTTTTCCTACAGTATTTCCATTCTGAGGGCTTATCTCCTGCTTTCTATGAGTGCAGTTACGTTGATTTTGTATTTATATGAAAATTGGGAATGTTATAGCATAACAAAGTCATAGATTATGCATCTAAATGAACAACATAAATATTCAACAAACACCAAAAAATGAAAGAGTATTTACCTCTTCGGATGAAATTATTAAAATAAAAATGAGACATAGACACGAGTAAGTAGAAAACTGTCTCTTTTTCAATGGCTTTTATAAATTCAATTATTTAGTTTTGTACTCAGCATAAACTTGTGTTAAATGCCAACTTTTATGGGGCTGTGTTAGGCACAATGTAAACGCTGGTAGGTTTCTGTCCTCCTAGACATCCACTACTGTCCACATCAGCACCACCACCGAAGCAAATACACTAAGAATAAGTTCTGCCTTTTATCTCGTGCACTGCAAAGCTTGGCTATAATCCATAACGCTTTATATAGGGAGCAGCACATTGCTTGGGAAGGCCTGGCCTACATTTGCTCAATAAATGTAATTACCCTTCCTTTGTCTTCTGGATCTAAAACAAAATTGTTTTCTAGGCCTTTATTTTATCATAACTGAATCATTGTCTAAAATTTCTGCTGGGATATGCAGTCCAATCCCTATGCAGCAGCAACAAAATCAAAACCTAACCATTCTTCCTTTTTTCCTCTGCCACATTAGCTCTCTATTTCCTTGGAAATTAAGTTTATAGAGTTTTTATTCAAACTCCCTTTTATCTGGATCATCTGCTTAGAGCTTCTGCTCCAAATAAGGGGCTTTTGTGCCGTTTCTCACACAGAACTCAGTTATTCATGTTACAAACACACAGTGACCGTGATGCGCTCAAGAATACTTTTTTAAGCGTGGAGCAGAGTAATGCATTGAAACTGTCAGCATCACGGAAGAGACGGTGGTTTATTCAAGAATCTCAGGACAGGTCAGTACACGTAGACGAGGGAGTGTTTCAGGGACAGCTGAGAAAGGAAGCTGGAATTGTCGGCCCGTGTGTGGAATGGAGAGTTTCTTTTTTCTTTTTCAATATGGCAGCAAGAAGTTGCATTTCATTCTAAAAGCCATCCACAGATTTAAAACAGGAAAACCATATTTTCAGGTGTCTGTTTTTGGGTGTGGTGATAAATGCTCACTGCGTTGTGCAGATGTGGCCAGGGATGCTCAGTCTCTATGTGTGTGGATGTGTGTGTGTATATGTGTATGTGAATATGTCTGTGTATGTGTATATGTCTATGTGCATATATGTGTTTATATGTGCATGTGTGCGTATGTGTGTGTCTGTATATATGTGTGTAGTATGTGTGTGTATGTGTATATTGTGTGTTTATGTGTGTATTTGTGTCTGTGTATGTGTGTATGTGTATATGTGTGTATTTGTGTGTGTTTGTGTGTATGTGTGTCTGTCTGTGTATGTGTATATTTGTGTGTATATGTGTCTATCTGTATATGTGTGTATTTGTGTGTATATATGTGTGTGCCCATCTGCAGTTTTCAGTCCTGAGGATGACACTGGAGGAGAGGTGGGTCAGGCTTCTCCCTGGAATCTCACTGTATCACTCTGCCCTTTCCACCACACCACATTCCTTCTTTGGGAAGTTTTTATATTCAAAGTCCACACACGTGTAGCATGCACAGGTCACACGTCTGTAGTTTAAATGCATGTACGTGTTCAGATTATATGTATAATGAGTAAATGTAGAGAACAATGCCTTACACACATCCCTGTGCAGAATAAAAGGCGGAGTATAATCTTGAACTTCTCAGTCTTCTGAATTTAAATGTAAGTAGCAAGTTAACACATAGTGAAGTGTGATATTGTTGATTCTTGGCTGCTTGTTCCGTTCCTTTATCATAGGTTTGGAAGCAGTGAAGTGTTGATGTGTTACGGGTAAGTTAGTTCAAGGTTTTCACCATCCAGAAAAAGATTTCCTGTAACACTGACAGGGACCTGTGCTCCATCCAGAGAGAGTTCTCATTTTTATTTATTTTATTTATTTATTTATTTTAGAGACGGAGTCTCACTGTGTTGCCCTTGGTAGAGTGCCATGGCATCACAGCTCACAGCAACCTCCAGCTCTTAGGCAATTCTCTTACCTCAGCCTCTCGAGTAGCTGGACTACAGGTGCTCACCACAATGCCCAGCTATTTGTTGCAGTTTGGCCAGGGCTGGGTTTCGAACCCACTACCCTGGATATATGGGGCTGGTGCCCTACCCACTGAGTCATAGGTGCAGCCCCAGAAAGAGTTTTAAAGGACACATTGTGATACATCTGATTTAAAGCTGGAAATACAGTGAATGCCTCCTATCTGATGCAGTTAAGGTATATTTTTGTGTTTATAGTTGGAAAATTGCATATATTTTTATGATTAGCATATGTATTCCCTTCTCATGTCCTCTAAAACTTTGTGAGTCACATTTTAAAAATCATTAGTTCATCTCAATATAATACATATTACCAAAGATGGAAGACAATTTTTATGTAAAATTTTAAGGAAAAAGTTAAATACACCATTAGAATTTTTGTAGCTATTTTAAAAATGATTATTAATGGTAGGTATATATAAAAACTATACTTTTTGCTTGATTTCTCTGTAAACATAAATCTGCTCTAAAAGAAATAGTTCCTTTATTTTTAAAACATTGGTTGTAAATTGAAAATACACTAGAATTTCAATTCTCTGGGGAGGGTTCCCTGGATAAATGGTACAGAAATATATGAACATTCTGAATATTTAGGTTAGGATAGTTAGGTACATATGGCACTTTGTGTTTTTTTTTTTTTGAAATTTGCAAATATTTAGTAGGATGACTGTACAATTTTTCTTAAATATTTTAAAATATCTACAGCTACCAGATGTTTGTTTTTTGCCTTTGTTTCTCTAACAACCCTCCATTGAGTGGGGTGCCCACCATCTCTAAGACTCACTCTTAGAGAGTGCTGTCCACCTTATCAGGTGCTGTTGTCATAGGCACTTGTCTGTCCCTGTCATGGTGTCTTCAGCCAAAGCAATGAGGTTTCATTTAAAAACATCCTTAATAATACACATAAAGCACTGGACAAAAGGGACTCCACCCTCAAGTCTTCTACTTCAGAACACCAACCTAATAGAGGTCTTCAAGAATTGTCCTTCAGAGAGAGTTCTGGAGACTTGACCATCTGTTCACCTGCCCCACTCCACCTTTTTGGGTTTTATTAACAACATAGGGACATTATCTATCCCATTTTCCCCCAATAGAAATTGTGTTCTATAAAATGTAATGGTCCAGTGAGATGTTCTTTATGGCTATTTTTGTATGTTATTTTTTTTTTTTTTTTGAGACCGAGCCTCAAGCTATCCCCCTGGGTAGAGTGCCATGGCATCACAGCTCATAGCAACCTCCAACTCTTGGGCTCAAGCGAGTCTCCTGCCTCCGCCTCCCAAGTAGCTGGGACCACAGGCGCCTGCCACAACGCCCGGCCATTTTTTGGTTGCAG
>CAUYQV010009870.1:0-55612 GCA_963574575.1 Galagoides demidoff
CATCAAAAATACACTACTGGGACCTGATCAAACTAAAGAGCTTCTGCACAGCCAAGAACACAGTAAGTAAGGCAAGCAGACAGCCATCAGAATGGGAGAAGATTTTCGCAGGTTATGTCTCTGACAAAGGTTTAATAACCAGAATCCACGGAGAACTCAAACGTATTAGCAAGAAAAGAACAAGTGATCCTATCTCAGTGTTGGTGAGGGACTTGAAGAGAAACTTCTCTGCAGAAGATGGGCACATGGCCTACAGACATATGAAAAAATGCTCACAATCCTTAATCATTAGAGAAATGCAAATAAAAACTACTCTGAGATATCATCTAACTCCAGTAAGATTAGCCCATATCACAAAATCCCCAAACCAGAGATGTTGGCATGGATGTGGAGAAAAGGGAACACTTCTACACTGCTTGTGGGAATGCAAACTAATATGTCCCTTAAAGATGTTTGGAGAACACTTAGACAACTAAAAATAGACCTGCCATTTGATCCTCCAATTCCTCTATTTGGTATATATCCAGAAGACCAAAAATCATATTATAACAATGATATTTGCACCAGAATGTTTATTTCAGCCCAATTCATAATTGCCAAGTCATGGAAGAAGCCCAAGTGCCCACTGACCTATGAATGGATCAATATATTGTGGTATATGTACACCATGGAATATTGCGTAGCCTTAAAAAAGATGGAGATTTTACCTCTTTCATGATTACATGGATGGAGGTGGAACATATTCTTCTTAGCAAAGTATCTCAAGAATGGAAAAAAAAATGTTTCCAATGTACTCAGCCCTACTATGAAACCAATTTATAAACACCCACTCTTCCATATGAATGTTATAACCCAACTATAGCCCAAGATGAAGGGGAAAGAGGAGAAGGAAGGAGAGGCTGGGCAAAAGGAGAGTAATTGGTGGGACCACACCTATGGTTCATCTTACAAAGGTACATGTTAAATCTACTAAGTATAGAATATAAATGTCTTAACACAATAACTAAGAAAATGCGGTGAAGGCTATGTTAACCAGTTTGATGAAAGTATTTCAAATGGTATATAAAACCAGCACATTGTACCCCACAATTGCATTAATGTACAGCTATGATTTAAGAAAAAAAGAAATAAATAAACAAAAGAATATAAAAATAAAAAATAAAATATTTATCAGATCACTCTACCTTCCTACTTTATACCATCTTACTATTACCTAGGATAGAACCCAAAGACTATGCCAACTCTACATGAGTTCAGTGTAGAACAGAACATGCACTCAGTGAATATCTGTTGTCCGAATGAATGAACATGAAGCATACACACACAGTGCTTCATTATTATCACTTAAGGATAGGGCTGAGCCTGTGGCTCAGCAGGTAGCACACTGGCCCCATATACGGAGGGTGGCGTGTTCAAATCTGACCCCGGCCAAACTGCAACAGAAAAATAGCCGGGTGTTGTGGTGGGCGCCTGTAGTCCCAGCCTCTTGGGAGGCTGAAGCAAGAGAATTGCCTAAGCCCAGGAATTGGAGGTTGCTATGGGCTGTGATGCCACAGCACTCTACCAAGGGAGATAAAGTGAGACTCTGTCTCTTTAAAAAAAAAAAAGAAAGAAAAGAAAAATATCCACTAATTATCATTTAAGAATAAATTCCATAGACTTAAATATTCAAATAGTATATGTATGAACATACTGAGAGTATAAATAAGTTGTTTTTTTTTTCCATTAACCTGTATACCTTTTCATGTAAAAATGAGATCACAAAATTCATGTATGGTCATTTAAAAAATATCTCTTACTATACCAATATTAGGTGTTTGGTTTCCATTTTAATAAAAATGTTGACAGTAAGAAACAAAAATATTTAATGTTTATAGATGTAATTTATTTTGTTCATGACTACTAATGGTTCCTGTTGCTTATATGCAAGCTGTTTGCTAAAATGATATGCAATTAGTTAATAAAAAATTTAAGCACAATATGACTCCCCTGTATTATACCATTAACTACTTGTGAGTTGTTGAACCAGATGCTGCCCAAGGTTCCTTGCAGCTATAACACTCTATGAAACTAGAAATTATTATTTTTATGGCACACTCAAATTGTCTCATGTCAACCAGTGATCATTAGCCAAAAGGGAAATGATAAGAATAGTGACTTGTTGATTATTTATCTCTTTGAGATGCTCAAAATGTTCTAGAAAATTTCACATTAATTTTTGGAAGAAAAAAAAGAAACAAAGACTTTATTTTAAGAGCTGACCAGAAGTGATTTTATAATCAGTTTACTAAGAGAGTGGATAACGTTGTAATTTTGTCATTATTTTGGAAAGTTCTCTAGTTTAGCTACATGAGATAATCTCACTTTAAGCTCTGTTTATATTGCCAGTTTTCTTACTCTCTCCTTACCCTTGCAATCAACCACTGAATATATAAAAAACAAGCAAATAATGCCCATCACTTTCAATGTAAAGTTCTTGATACTTTCATGCAAAACAGGTAAAATTTAGAATTGATTTTCATTCAACCAAAATATCAAAGCTTTAATGAATGACAGTGGTTCATAATGCCACTTGCCATCATCATGCTACTCACCTCATTGACCTGAATTATTTTCTTATCGCATAGCAATGAACAGTGGATCCACCTGCACTTAGTAATTGACTTCACCTCACTCAAATACCTAGAAAAACCTTCCACTTCTCTTTCTGGTAGCACATCCAAGTTTGAAGATAGTGTTTTCTATGACAAATAGTAATTTTATGCAATCCCCATTACCTGTCCAGAACAACCCATCTGCAAAAACACATTTAGTCATGCCGGTTTGTTGTGAATAGTTTAAGAGGACAGCAGAAAGTTCCCACTGAGGGAAAAAGTGATACCCTGTGTTCTTTCCCTGGGTAACGATGAGTTTGGAATCCTCCATACTACTAAGCTGCAAATGGGCTAGGTGGGTGTAGATGCCTGAAACATCCTCATTATACATAATGGCCTCGTCATCAAGAAATTTACTCAAATTCTTCAATAATATTTTTGGCCAGAATCACATTTCTGTATTATTTAAATTCTGTTCTCTTCACCACAACACCCTGTAAAAATATAAAGTTACCACTAAAATACTGTACTGAGTCTTGCAGGGCTATCCACCTTGGGGCTATGTGCCACATGCAGATTGTATGAGGACTTTTTTGCTTATCTGTGATGGCAAATATCACAAAAATTACACACGGACCCCCGCCGCCTTTATTTCTCATCAGTTTTCATTAGTGTTTCTGCATTTAATGCATGGCCAAGACAACTTTTCTTTTTCCAAGGTGTCATGGAGAACCCTGTAAGATTTAGAGTAACATACTTTATAAATTTGCAATTGACTTCCATTCTGTATATTTCTTTAAATGATACTCTACTTTGCCATTCACTGCTTTAGAGGCATTCAGTTTTGTTTTGTTTTGTTTTGTTTTGTTTTTGAGACAGAACCTCAAGCTGTCACCCTGGGTAGAGTGCCGTGGCATCACAGCTCACAGCAACCTCCAACTCCTAGGCTCAAGCAATTCTCTTGCCTCAGCCTCTCAAGTAGCTGGGACTACAGGCACCCACCACAATGCCTGGCTATTTTCTGGTTGCAGCTATCATTGTTGTTTGGAGGGCCCAGGCTGGATTTAAACCCACCAGCTCAGGTGTATGTGGCTGGCGCCTTAGCTGCTTGAACCACAGGCACCAAGCCGTATTCAGTTCTTAGTACAAACATAAACTCATAGTTTAGAACAAATCTTTACTTCAACGTTGGGAAGGGAAGAAATGACTTCACTTTGCTCTTTCTTCTTCTTCTCATGGCTTACAGTGTATTTCAGTGACTTACCTAAGTGGCTGTGAGTCCATGGGATCACAGAAACTTATCTAGGGATGTGAGGCATGTTTTTCTCCCCTTTAAGGGACACAAGCCCATTTCTTTGTCAGAAAAGACCCATACCCTATGACCTTGATATTGACTGGAGGGTCCATCAAATCAAATACAACCAAAGATTCCCAGAATTGCGTATTCACATGCTTCTCCAAGGGCCATTTCAGACACTACTTTATTAATAGAGTTTCCTTCCTAAACATCCAGGGAAAAGAAAGGTGGGATAGAGGTATAAACTAAAGTGGTCCAACAAAAGTAGAAGGATTTTAAAACTTTTTTCTTTAAAAATTAATGTGAATTGCCACTCTGAGTGTAATATACATTTTTTTAATACTTAATGTTTTGATTATCAATAAATGAAAATAGCAAATGACATTATATTGAATCTGTCTTTTTGGGATAGGTGGCCTGAGATGAAGCAAGCTGGGTTAACATCCAGCTACTGCTTCCTCTTTGACTTGATTTCAACTATTTTGTGATATTTACATGTACCTACATACACATGAACACAAATGGTAATCATTTTTAAAGATTCTTTTTGAGCTATTTTAGGGAAAGTCACCGCATCTTCACAGCCATGATCCTGCCAAGGGAAGGGCAGAGAGCTTGATCTTCATAGTGAGAATTTGAGTAACAGTATCTTCTTACAAAGTCAGCTCATGTGTGCCTTATTATGAAATTGAAATTTCTATGGTACATTTTGTTCCATCTCAAAGAAATATTCATCAAAGCCCCTTTTCAGTAAATAAAAATTCTTATAATTATGTTCTGTAATTAATGTTTATGCAGACATTTTCATCAGCTGTGAAGGAATCGATTCCCATAAACCTTAGAGTCAGTATATCAAGTATATCAATTTTTTAATTCAACTCCCAAATTTCAATGTCAGTTATACTATGACAGGTGATGTAAAATAATTTAGAGTTCTATCATATTAATGTTGATTGAAAGATTCTGGCAAAAGGAGTCAATATGGTCAGATACTTTTTATCATAAGGGTGAGAAATATATTCATTCTTAGGTTTTTACCATTTACTCTAATGTCTTATCTTCTCCAATTCAAGAGACATCCACATACCAAGCTAACTCACCTTCTCCTGCACTTTTTCCATGCTAAGTCAATATAATAATAATAATGAGGCAAGGGATAGCTAAAATTTACGGTATGTTCACTATGAGCCAGTGATGTGTGATTACTTTGTATACATTGTCTATTTAAAACTTTGACTAACTCTACTTAATAGGTAGTAGAATTACTGACATTCTCCACATGAAAAATCTTAACATCCGACGATAGAAACAAGATCCTAACTCAGGTGCTCCAGAACTCAAACTGTAACCATTATGTTCCATTGCATCCACGTATTTAGAGGAAAACACTTTTGAAGTTACTTTGCATTTCATGACAAATTTGATGAGTTACAAATAGTTTAACGTACAAGCAGTCCAAACATTCCTCTTTCTCCTTTCCCTGTGTGTTGGAAAAACTTCTGGCTTTGTTTGCTTAGGTGTTTTGCATCCTTGCAGGAATTCTTTCTTCCCCAATCATCTCTTGGGCTTTTGGAGTGAGAGAAAAGAAGAAAGCAAGGGGTGCACAGGTAGGGTCTGGAAGGATATTTCTGAAATTTTTGAGTGGAGAAGAAAAAGAACACCTATAGCTTATGAAGGTGGTTACAAAAAAGAAACAAAAATTGCTGTTCCACGTCTCTTTATTTTGTTTCATAAACACAAGAAATCATTTTGAAATTACTTTTGATTGCTGGGGCTATGTTCTTGGATACAATGATGAGGGCTGATGTTTTATAAAAAAGATTTCTTAAAGAAAACTATTCAAACCATTGTGTTAAACAAATATCTTTTAACACCTTGTACACACCAGAAAAAGCAAGAGGTCAATTCTTTGGGTGGGCATGGTGCTTCAGCTTGGAACTATGATGACTGCTTTTGGGGAGAGGGCAGATGGCTTTCATGGGAAGATTTTCATATTTTAAATTTTCCCCCATTTGGGCTAAGTTTCGTGTGTTTTTCCCAGTCAACATTGTGATTTTGGCACTTCCTTGCTACTTATTGCAACACTAAACATTTATTAAATTAGCAGGGCTTCTGTAAAGCCTCAATATAAATATAGAACTTAGGCATAAGTGTTAATATATCTTTTCATGTCCCATATTAAAGAACTAGGCTTACTTTAGTTTTTCAAACAGATGTTCAAGAATATACATGTATTAGGGCCACAATAAAATGCATCATCTGAACATTCAATAAGGGCAACTCTGAATCTGTTCCTTTGTGATCCCAAACAGCCATATCTATAATGGAGTATCACTGACTTTTTTCTTTCCCCCTGAGGTTCACTTTTCCTATAATTCTGAAATTGACAGTGAAGGAGGCTTCAAGCAATTTCAATTGTCACTATTTACTGTGAAAGCAACTATCAGAGGTATCCAAGCATTTGGGTTATCTGTGCTACTTTGGCAGAATAAGAGTGGTCTTGGGCCACCCATTAAACACTCAAACACTAATGCAAGCTGATGAGCAAAAAAAAAAAGTCTCTGAATAATTTTCATGATATCTGCCACCACAGATAAACAAAAAAGTCTTTACATAATCCATAAGTGGCCCACAGGATGTGGGTTGGACACCCCTGACAGTGATTCTGTCGTGCCCTCCTTCCTCACTTTCTGAGCATTCATTTTTACCTACTGAAGGCTGCTTACTAGAAACACATGCAGCTGTCTTCTGGAGATCTTTCTGGCTGTGTGAGCACTCAGCTAGAGAGTAGAACAAGCTGCCATTTCCAAAGAGTAACAGCTCATGGACACAGTTTTAAGTATGACTAAAGAAAGCAATAGTTAAATGCCCTACTCTCCTGGCCCCTATTTCATGCTGGCATGTGCTCTATACTATATACCCCAAGGTTTCCCAACAAGACTGACTATACCCTGGTATCTGGCTTATCACATATTCTTTCCCTTTATTGGTCTCCTCCATTTTATTGGCTCATTTCCCCACTTTCCAGTGCTATCTCCAAGGATCACTTCTCAACTTAGCTACTTAGAGTCAAATTTTCACCATAGGTTTGATTCTAGAAGAATCCAAATTGAGACACTACCCATATGTTTTATTTTGTAAATTAAATTTGATTGACTGCAATTGCAGAAAGACTTGTGACCTAAGATGTGATCTATTTTGGAATATCTTCCGTGGGCTGATGAGAAAGATGTGTATTCGGTTTTGTTAGGATTAAATATTCTGTAGATGTCTGTTAAATCCAAATGTTGCATGGTTAAGTTTAAATCTAAAATTTCTTAGCTCAGCTCCTTATTGGAGGATCTATCCAACACTGCCAAAGGAGTGTTGAAATCTCCAACTATGATGGAGCTGGAAGAAATCAAGTTTCTCATGACTGTTAAAGTGCCTCTTATAAATTGAGGTGCATTCTGGTTGGGTGCATAAATATTAATAATTGAAATCTCATCATATTGAGTATTACCCTTAACCAATATAAAGTGACCATCCTTATCCTTGCTTACTTTTGTTGGTTTAAAGCCTATTGTATCTGTGAATAAAATTGCAACACCTGCTTTTTTCTGCTTTCCATTTGCCTGGAATATAGATTACCATCCCTTCACCCTGAGTCTATATTTATCTTTATCTTTATCTTTTAAGGTAAGATGAGATTCTTGTATGCAGCAGATACCTGGCCTGAGTTTTTGTATCCAGTCAGTCAACCTTTGCCTCTTTAGAGGACAATTTAAGCCATTCACATTAATTGAGAATATTAAGCCTGGTAAAATTTTGAGTATCGAGTTTTTCAAAAGTCCAGTGGTAATTTTTAATCCTTTTGCCACTCTGAAAGTTGGGATTTGATCAAAAGTTTCTGAGTGAGTTACTTTTGTGATGGAAGATTGCACTGGTCATTATTGAGGATAGTTCTGAGAATATCCTGGAGTGCTGGTTTAGTTATGGCAAATTTCTTCAACATGTGAATGTCATCAAAGTATTTAATTTCTCCATCATAAATGAAATTCAATTTATCTGGAAACAGGATCCTGGGTTGAAAGTTATTTTGTTTTAAGAGATTAAAAGTCAATGACCACCCTCTTCTAGCCTGAAAGGTTTCAGCAAAGAGATCTGCAGTCATTCTAATATTCTTCTCCTTGTACGTATGGTTTTCTTACCTCTGGATGCTTTTAGAATTTTCTCTTTCATATTAACTTTAGGGAAGTTAATTATGATGTACCTGGGGGATGTTTTATTTGGGTTGAGTCATGCTAGGATTCTGAAACTGTCTGCTATCTGAATTTCAGAATCTCTTGGTATATCTGGAAAGTTCTCTTTCATAATTTCATGAAGAGCCTCTTTGTTTTGTGAAGCAACTTCGTCGCCTTCAGGGATTCCTATAATGCGAGTATTAGTTTTCTTCTAATTATCCCAGAGCTTTCTGAGAGAATGATCAGGTTTTGTGCACCATTTCTCTTCGTCTTTGAGTGCTTGGGCACATTCAAAAGCTTTATCTTCAATGTCAGAGATCCTCTCTTCTGCCGGTTCCATTCTGTTAGCGAGGGATTCTACCATATTTTTCAGATCTTTGAGGGCTGCAAACTCTTGCCTCAATGTGTAAAAATCTTTGGTCATTTTATCTTTGAAATCACTGAATTCTTGAGACATCTTTTGAATAATTTCTTGAAATCTTTATTCCCTCCTTTCCTCCATTCTGTTGATCTTATTTGCCATCCAGACTCTGAACTCAATTTCTGACATTTCAGCCATCTGTTTATAGATGGGATCATCAGTTGCATCTGCCATATCCTTCCTTAAGGGGGTTGATCTACTCTGGTTATTCATGTTATTGGAGTTTTTCCGCTGATTCTTCCCCATGCTTAATTTACACTATGGGGCTAGATGAACAGAGAAGGAGAAGTTAGGTTGGGGGCTTCAGGAGTAGGGATTAACTAGCCCTTTGCCCAAAGGCTGGGACTGGTGTCTGTACCTTTTCTCCTAGAGCTTTGCCAAGAACTTGTACAGTGCTACCACCTGAGAAATTGGGGGCCTTCTTGGTTTGGTAGGGCTAAGTCACTCTGTCTTGTTTTCAGCTGGTCTCTGTTCTACCCTAGTAAATCAGTTACTCTGGTTTGACATCTCAGCTGTGGAGAAATACCAGCAAGTGAGTCACCCCACTCCCCACAGGCAACAATTGGAAAGGGAATATCATACCTTCCCACAACCACACACCCAGGGTACCACTCTGGATAGTCTTTGGGTGATTAGCCCAGTTCAAGAGGTCCAAATCAATTGTCCTAGTCAGCACTAGTCTCAGGTGGAGGAGTTCAAAAGGTCTCTGGCAACTAGATAGCAGGGGTCTGCTAGCAGCTCAGGTATGATGGCTCTGGAGCTCTGTGATGTCAGAAGGACCAACCCAGAAAATGAATTAGTCTGAGAAGGTTGATGCTCTTTCCCCACTTTGCACCTCTGTCACACCCAGTCATTGGTATCCCCACAAGGCTATGACTCAGTTACCCCCAATGAGCAGATGCCCTAGGGGTTTACACCTGCCTGAGTCAAAGGGAGACTATGTCTCCTCAGCCAGGTCGCAGTTCTCAGCCACTATCCTCAGGGGGAGGTGAGGCCTGACAACCTCAGGTGCTTAATGGAGGCTGGGGCAGTTCACTCAGTTCCAGCCCCGCTGGCAGAGCAGCACAACTTTGTGGAGTTTGTTTCTGTCCCAGCTATCAGATGCTGCTTGAGGTGACAGAAACATGACTCAGTTCCAGGCAGTGGCAAGCAATTAGAGCTCACACTGAGCTGTCAGTTCCAGCCTCTGCTTGCCCGCCTTTGTCTCAGCTATGATCCCCTGAGGCCCTGGTACTCTTAGCCTCACTAAAGCAGTCCTCTGGCTCAGCCCTGCTCTGGTAGTCTGCCAGCTCTGTGCATGTGTAGTCTAGTCCCAAGTTCTGTCCAAAGGGCTACCACCTCAGGCCACCTTCCCTTTACTCACAGGGAGATCTGTTCCGCCAGTGGCTGCCACGGGAGAAGGTACCTGGCTTCCTCTAGTTGCCCAGAGAGACAGGGCATGTCTGTCCGGGATGGCCCCAGGAGTTTGAGCCTAATTGTTCCCCCTGCTGGCTGCTACTGTTCTGTGCCTGGGGGCACCACTGCCACTCCTGTATGGTTTCCTCTCAGCTGACCATCCTCTCCTTACTCCTGTGCCACAGAATCAGCACAGTTGAGCAAGAGCCCTTCCCCTGTACACACCTCTTGAGAAAATACCCAAGAATCTGGACTCCATGGGGGACAGGCTTCCAGATCTCAGGGTAGAGTGGAGGGGAGTGCTGGGAGTTCCGAGTTACAGGTAAAGAATATATACATTTTTATATAGTTTTATGTCTGGCAGGAGAGTGCCATGGCACCCTAGTACAGGAAGGAGGTCCAGTTTTTAGAGGGTCTCTCCCGTGGGATTGAATGGGAGGATGTTTGAACTCTGCTCGCTTGTTTGTTTACTGTGAGACCTTCTCATGGGGGAGGGGACTCCCGTCCACTTGGCGATGGAATTTTATAAAATAAAATAAAATAAAATACCTTTTATTTGTATTTTTGGGATTTCAGCTTGCCTCACCAGGGTTGATATGCATTCTTCAACCTTCTCTCTTGGCTCAGCTCCAAACCATCGCCTTACTTGCTAAACTTCTGTCTTTATCTCTCCTTCTGGATGGGAGGCTCTGTGGAAAGCTGGCTGCAGTCTGCCATCTTACCTCCACCCTGACCTGGTCTTTTGTTTGTTAAATAAGATTTTACCTTTCTTCTTCTCCTTTGAAATAATGAGATTAGACTGAGGATTTAAAAGAAACTTTGTTGGGGCTTAAATTGTGCTCCCCTCTGATTTCATATATTGGAGTCTTACTCTCCAGTACATCATAATGTGACCTTAATTGGAAATAAAATATTTACAGAGGCAATCAAGTTAAAATGAGATTATTAGGTGAGCCCTAATCCACTATGACCAGTCCTTTTATACAAAGGGGAAATTTGATGGAGACTTTCACACAGGTAGAACACAGCGTGAATATCAAAACAAAACCTGGGTTATGTGTCAACAAGTCAAAGAATGCCAAAGATTGCCACCAAACCAACAGAAGCCAACAAGAGAGGCATGGAGCAGATTCTTCTCACAGCTCTCAAAAGGAGCCCACCCTGCTAGCACCCTCTTCTCAGTCTTCCAGCTCTTAAAACTGAGACAGTAAATTTCTGTTGTTTAACCACCTAGTTTATGGTACTTTATTATTATAGCAGCCCTCAAAAATGAATATAGGTACCAATGGGCTCTTCTTCCCATCTCCTTAGAGTGGTGAATGTGGGAGATGAGCCTTAAACTAGACACACAGATACCTGAGCTCTGAAGCCACTTTCATCCACAGCTGACTATAAGAACTTGGATAAATCATGTCATTGTTCCAGATCTCATTTTCATGGCCTGCAAGAGAGTGGTACCATACAACTAAAAAATTCTAAAATGCAAAAATTGGGACATATTTAAGTGAGAATTTTTGTAGATTCAGTTATTTCATCTGCTATGCAGACTAAGGAAACGATGACTTAACATATGACTCTACATATTGCAAGAGTTTCTTCACATTAAAACTAAATTGAATACAAATTTTCTTTATTGATGAGTTTCCTCCCTCCTTTAAACATAATTCTGTTTATTAAATTTAATCTGTAATCTGAGCCCAAGGGCAGGTACTCAGTACTGACCCAAATATTCTGGCCAGCCTCAAGATGGCCAGAAGTGGCCATGACCTTTAAGAGTATCTAATTTAGTGTAATGAAGCTGCCACTGAAATGACCAGGAGGAGGAAATTTCTTATCTCCAATCTCATGCATCATTTGCTAAGCAGTTATACATGTGGAGTGGGGAGAGTTTTTTTTTTTTTTCTACAAGCTTGAAAACCAGCCTCCACTATCAGAAAGCAGAAATGTTGATAAGTGTGTGGAGTTTTTCTTTCTTTTGGGGAAATTGAGTCTCTCCTTCAAGAAATAATAATAGACCTCTTATGATGCATATAATTATCTCATTAAAGTGAACTTTATTACCTATCTGTGATACAGATAGAACCCTTTATTATCTATTATATAACTTTAGTATCTATCTATTCTGTGACAGAACCCTTATTTATCACAACTGCACATAAATTATGACCTCTTTAGCATAGGAAGGAAAAAATTAAAAATCTAGGTAAGTACAACTAGGAAAACATCTCCTAAACAGACAGGTAAATAAAGTTTAGCCTGCTTTTAGGTTGTACGTGACTGGTTGGGGCAAGTGTTGAATATATTTAGTTCAGGTAACTACTTCAGCTTGACTGATACAGTTGTTGTTTCAGTGCTTGGCCAAATAGCCTTTTATGTTGCAATCAAGTAATAGATGCAAGATTGACAAGTAACAAAGAAAAAGAGCTTTCAGTCAACATGGACTAAAATCCATTATTGTGGTATGTACACTGTGCCAGGGACCTGTAAACACATCTTCATTGATCCCACAGAAAGATAGAAATATCTCCCCTTGTATGGCTCAATTAAGGCCCTTTTCACAAAGGTAAAGTGCAAACAATATTGAAGAAGCAGAAAGAGACTGACATTATACTCAAACAGTAAATAATGGTCAGTCTCAGGAAACCTATCTATAACATTTCAAATTCCTGTCAGCTCAGATGAAATGTATAACCTCTCTATTGCCACCGCAGATAGATCAGAACATGGGGGGGCTGAACATTCCTCTTATTGCCATCCCCCTTTTACCAACTGACCAAATCAATAAGGGGGAAAAAAAAAAGAATCTCATTTTACAGTTTTGCATTTTCATGGGTATCTCCGTGGCTAAACCTCTGAAAAAGATCTCATCTGTGAAGGTCAATAATTCATTCCCCGTCCCCCACAAACCTCCACATTTAGGATCTGTTGCCATTTATGTGAACACATTTTGTTGGTTATAAAATGGGGGGAAAAATTAACATTCAGTGGAAGTGGAACTGGGTTTTCCTGCCAATTTGAAGTTTTATTAGAATTGCCCACTGCATCAATTTTAAACTTCTACTTTCATTTATGTTTAAATACTTGTAATTAGGAGAAGCTATTTGGGAGCTGTATACACCAATAAATAGTTTGTATGGGTTTCTAAAAAGGTTGGCAAGATGGTTGGAAGCTCAGCATAGTTTATACACAGATTCATCTGTTATGTAAATCTTCATCCATAATCATTATTTCTCCATTATGGCTAATCAGCATTCCAAGAAGAGGAAAAGCAAACAGAATTGGAAAAGTCTTAAAAACAATTGTTCTTACACCTGCAAATTCTTTAACTTTAGCCATCACCTAACCATACATTTAATCCCTTATTCCTCTTTTTTAAAAGTGCCTAATAGAAATGAATATTGCACCTTTATAAACAATGTTCTTATTTAGATATAGAAGAGGCAAATAAGAAACAAATTAGATTACCCTGTTATACCACTTATTATCCTGCATCTTTCTTTTCCCTCTTTTTTCCCCAAACATAAAATTAAGCAGAAAACAAAGAGTCACTTAACTCAGGATGAGGGGTAGGTTATGCCTTAGTGTAAGGAACAGACATAATGCGATACTTTCAATACCTGGGATCCTTGTGTAGGGAGTGTTAATGAGGTGTTAACACAGCTCCTGGCATGGTCCTTTGATGTAGATTTATAATCAGTGTCTCAAGCAAATACTCAGCATAGGGCAATGCACAATTCCATCTTTAGGACTCCAGGAAATAGCTTATTAGAACAGAATCAAACCCAGTCAGAAATAAACTGAATGCTCACCCAGTGTTCTACATTTCCCTCCACATTTCAGGTAAGGTTCAAGAACTTGGTGTTTTTTTTTTTATCAACAAGCTGCTTATTGATCTCCTTTTAGGTAATAAGCCCTTGTGCTACCTATGGTTAGCTTGTATTTGAAAACCCCAGCAATCATACTTGCATACATTTAAGTCCCTTTCTGGAAGATGGAATAAAAATAATTTTTTCAAGGCCCTGGAACAATGAAAAGCAATATAAACATTCTGGAATTTACATACACTCAACCAAAACTTGTAGAAAAATTATAAATAAATATTGTATATATTAAATGTTTTCTTCAGATTCCCTGGTTTAATTTCTTTCTTTTGAGGAACCCAAGTCTTTCCTTCAGAAATAATAACAGACCTTTTATTGTCTATATAATTATGTGATTAAGGTACAACTGGAACCCAAGAAATCATTTCTCTGATTTCATTCTCTGCTGAGTGAACATTACCCAGCCTCTATGATCTCCAGGCCTTTGACGTCAACTTTCAAAATCCAACTGTCCTCCAAGTACCAGCAAAAAATTTGTTCCCTTTATTCTCCTTCTAATTTGCTCTCCTTCTTAATTTTCTATCCAAAAATGTATTTTTGTTGTTGTTGTTAAATGTCTCCTAATGCCCTTTACTTATAATGTCTTTAATTGAACAAGCTTATTTAAACCCATGGTTCATCTTCACTGCAAGAGCTGTGTTTTCTTTCTTTTTATGGCTACCCATAGCACTTAACAAGCTGCTATCAGCGTAATAGTTTTAAACAAATACCTACTGAACTGAATCAGGCATGTATACAATGTTAAACTAGAAAGGAAATTGATCCCTCAATTTTAATTAAATCTTCAAAAGTTAGCTCAAAATGAAGGTTTTAATGAAAGGTTATATCAACAATAGTAGTTTTATAAATAGAAAATAGCAAATCACCCTAAATTTGTTCCCAAATTTTCTAACAAGCATCTAATTCTGAATGCTCCAATTCAAAAAGAAATTGAATTGAACTTTAAAATGTAAAATTCTCAAAAATGAACCCATTTATGATGGGTTTTATTATGGGTAAAACATAAATAACTCCTCGAGGGAATAATATATGTTGCCTATACATGTGTATGTGTCATGGTTGATAATCTTTTATTAAAATCGGTCCTGAAGAATGGGAAGAGTTTAACTTGCAAGTGAGCTAAATGGTCCCACTTTTAGGGAAAGCAGGAATCCAATAGCCAGAAACTATGCAGAGTTTCAAAATATAAATTTTGTTTCATCACTTTGCTGGTACCTGCAGCCTACATAAGTCTCTCAGCCAACTATTGTATCATTTCTCTCTTCCATGCATTGACACGTGCCTTGAACAGCATTCCAGGTCTGAAACACAAACCCATTTGCTTTCCCTCAATTTAAAACTATGTTAAAGTCCATCTTTAGGAAACTTTTTTCAATAAACTAAGAGGTCAACTGCTAAAGATGATTTATGGCACCTATTGCCTAGACTAGTAAGACTTAAGACTTAAGAATTAAAGAGGATATAAAGAGCTGATGGGTTGGCTAACTCTTCCAATACATATTAAGTGACAAGCACTGCTCTGTCATTCAGAGGACAGGGGCACTTTGGTGTTATCCTCACGTTACCACTCAGAGATTTGTCTTCTCAGAACAGTATTAATCAACACAAAATTCACAGAATAATAGCTTAAAATTTATTTTTGTCTTCTTTCTTCCCTTTCCTCCTTCCTTTTCTTTTGCCTCTCCCTTCCCTCCCCTCTTCATTTCTCTCCTCTCTGCCCTCAGAGACACAGAAACTTAAGCAATGACTATCAGTTGCCTATTTCTTGATTTTTCTAATTTTCACTGTGCATTATATATAAAGTGAACCTAAAATTATTTCCCCTGCAATATTTGACATTTAGACTGAGTTAGATTTGTGATAGTAAGAGACTCATATTCTTTCTTGCATCAGATTAAGTCCCAGAAGTTCTCCTCAATTTTTGTCAAGGAATTATCATCATCATCATCATTATTGATATTATTATATTAATGACAAAAATATATATTTAAGACCAATTACATTAAATGTATTTAAGGGGGGTTTTCATGACCAACACAAGTTGCTAAATTAAATTATATATGAAAAAAATATTTTTGTACTGTTAGGGAGAGGTGAAGTAATACAAGGTAGGTGGTAGGTAATTGGATGTTAAAAAAAGGATGACTTGGATGAGATCCTTCTTGGGAAATCTAGAAGACTTTGAACTAAAATGTAGGTTGTTTATAGTTTGAACAATAATGCAAAAGGTTTTAAATGGGGGGGGAAGAAAAGAGTTAAGTAGAAAACATGAATAATAAAATAAAAAGATGAAAAGGCAGCTACAGGGGGAATTAAAGATGGTGAATGTCTTAGCAAAAGAAGACTGCACACTGAAAAACAATGTGGATAGACATAAATATCAGATAAACAATCAACCAGTCTTTAATGTTCCCTTTCTGTTGGATAATACCAAAATGGTTTCAATTTTAAAAAAGGAAATTTGGCATGAAAGGGTTCTGTAACATGGCCTGCCCACTTATGGGATTTAGGGTAAAAAATGTAAACCAGCTGTGATATTGAGGTTTAAGAATCATCTGTTGTCCATATTCAGTAGCTTTTCCCATGGAATTACAAAAAGAATTGTATGATGGATCGTCTACATCCCAATTATGTAATTACACAGTAGAAAAGAACAGCTGAAGAGGAGCCATTTCATCCTTGAGTCCAAGGCCTGGGCAATCTGTGCATATAATGGATGGAGCTCTTGCTACCCAGTGAACCATAATTTTATTATGAAAGAATGAAATGTTGGTTTTCATATAGGATGAGAATATGTATGTTCAAGCAAGTAGAAATAAAATTAGAACTAATATAAAGCTTCAATCTGAACATCAATCAAATCCGAATGAGTTATTAAGATTTTAATATATTCTTAGGGGAAAAAATGTTCTTGATGGAGGTCCTCTGCTCTTCCCAAGTGTGTCCAGTCTCAAAGCAGGAATATCAGAGTGCATTCCAGCAGATAAAGATATTAAAGGTGAATGCCAAAATTTTCTAGGTGTGAACCTAATGGAAAAATCCAAGTGCTGAGCTCAGAGCAGGTAATCAGTCATCTATTTTATCAACTATTTCCGTGCCCTTGGTGTCAAGGGAGGTTATATAAAACCTCCATGCACATTCACAAGCTCCACCACCCTGAAAACATGACATAATGGAAAATATTATTTACAAAGTGTTGGAGGAGTACAGGCGGGAAAAATTACAAAGGGTACAAAGTGGGTTGCAGAAGCCTCTCTATGAAAGCTAATAGCAGATGACCTTCCAACCTGTAGCAGAAACATTTGCTAATCTTAATTCTTAATCTTCATTAAAAATCACAATGAACATAAGAGATATTTGAGTAGGTGGTAAACAGAGAAGGAGAAATTGACAAAAAATAAATAGAAGTGAAATAAATACTGGCAAAAATCTGTCGCTTCATCTTTCTAGGGTAAAACATCTTGGGCCCAAGAGAATAGGAGCTATTTTTGCCTTCTCTGTTCATTTTCATTCCTTGTCTTGGCCTTTCTCTGGTGTGTGTGAGGGGTTCTGGCCAGCCAACAACACTCCCCATGCAGAGCCCGTGTCTTTGCTTACTGCAGCAACATGTCTTTCACTGCTACCGCACGTGACACACTTAGACTTGGAAATGGATTTGGAATTTAGTCCTAGGCCACCGGTACAAATTGTAGGGAACAGCTTGCTCAAACTCTGGGGGAAAGATGCTGACTTACAGTAATTGATAAGGTCATTCCTGCTGGATGATCCTCCAATGGAGAAAAGGTAGCTGCTGTGCTTAGTAGAGACCTGGGAACGTCAGTTCCAGAAAAAAATGGCTTCACATTTCACATGACATCCAAGAATTATATCACTCCCTGTAGTCCACCGTATAATAAGAAGTCTGTAGCTTTCATTCTGTAAAAATTATTAATCATGTGTGGCTGAAAAATGAATCAGTGAAGTTAACCTACATTGTCAGGTTTGATTTATCTGGAGGTAAACAACATTCTAAGAGGATTTAGTGGGCTAGTGTTTAGTAAAAGGGTATGTCCAGGTCGTGGCACTACATAGATTGAATGTCCAGACATTTAAAAGCTCTTTCAACATTGGACTGAATACGAAAATGACAGCCATCATTTGGTGACCTTACAATGTCCCAGCTATTTGTAACGGACTTTCAGTAGTGAATCTAACCTCCCATCAGGCTGGGGTTAAATAAATGACAAGTTATTTTTCTGACTTTAAGATTAATATTGAGCTGTCCTGTTATAAATATGTTTTTCTGAATAGAACATTAAACTAAAATTATTTGGAGGAGTATGTGAAGGATGAAAGAAGAGAGAAGCAAAAAAAAAAATTATTTTTTGTTTCCTTTTCATTTTCTCTCATTAGATATGTGTCTGTATACCTCATAATATTTTTCTGTCAATACAGTGATTGTTACACTAACCACCTGTGCTAGACAAGCACCTACCTTAAAAAATGTAACTTTTAGCAAAGATTTAAATTGCAGACTAGAATTCCAAGGCCGCCTGCCAAAACAAACCCACTTTTCTTTTGAAGAGTATGTTGTCTCCCAAGGAAGATCTTCCTCTACAGTACTCTGTATTTTGACTTAATAGAAAATCTCTCTCTTTCTAATTTTTTCCTTCTTTGTCAGCTGGTTCAGAGCAATATCTTTATCAAGATCTTAAACAACCAAGTGGGAGGACCCTTTCAAATTCTTAGGGAAAAGAAAAACTTCTCTTAGGCATTAACTCACCCACATTTTAGGGATCAATTTGTTCCTCATGTAGTAGTCCCCCTTACCCATTAGAGATACCTTTCAGGACCCCCAGGGATGCCTGAAACCGCTGATAGTATCAAACCCTGTATATACTATGATTTTTCCTATACATGCATATGTATGGTAAAGTTTAATTATAAATTAGGCACAGTAATCTTGTGCTTTGGGAACGTTATTAAGTAAAATAAGAGGTCTTTGAACACAAGCAATGCCTATCAATGCATAGCATCAGTTGATCTGATAACCGAGATGGCTACTTAGTAACTAAGCGGTGGGTAGCACAGACAGCATGGGAGCGGTGGGCAAAGTGAGGGGGATTCACATCCTGGGTAGAACATCGTAAGATTTCATCACCCTAAGCCAGGGACTTTCAACCGGTTTGCTGCAGCACTTTGGTGTGCAATGAAAAATTTTCAAGATCATGAATTAAATTATTTTTGATGGAAGTTCAAAGCACAGTAATTATATTCCTTTTTTACTCTTTTTTTGATCAACATAATTTTAGTGTGTCATGGAAGTTTATAGGTTCAAGTTTATATGTGCTGTGAGATATTTTTAAAAAAATGTTGTAAAACACTGCCCTTCTCAGCATGGCATGCAATTTAAAACTTCTAAATTATTTATTTATGGAATTTTTCACTTAATATTTTTGGACTGCCATTGACTGTAACTGAAACTATAAAAAGCAGACCCTCCAGTAAGGGAGGGCCACTACGGTACACATGTCCAGTAAGGAAGACTTCCAAAATCAAATTCTGAATGTGAGGAGTGGGCTGTTCTTTGATGTTCAAACTTTATTTGAAGAGCATATAAAGATTCTTTAAAAAGGTGAAGGAGTCTTTTCCTCTACCTTTCACGTCTTATGGTTCTCGGGGTACAATGGAGGGCAATAAAATGAGCCTTGGCTCCGGCCATAACAAGCATCAACATTCTGTACAAGTTCTTTTAACATAAACCTGTTAATTCACACAGTGCACAGGGATGACAATTAAAGGTGACTTTTCCTCATGTAAACTCCTAGAGAGACCCAAAGATAACTCAAGCAGGGACAGTGGCTCTCTGATATCTCCTACTGAAACAGTGGTCATAAAGTTGGTGCTCTGTGATGGAAAGTGGTCAGTGGAGGCAACCCAAGTGCCAAGTGATGACTCTCACTGAGTTCAGTTTAAAGACAGAACTGGCGAGAACCTTGTGGGACAAGTCATAGGATTAAACCATGATGTCCTGCAGACACATGTCAGCAAAAGCTCAATAAATAGTTGGCAAGAAGAAAGAAATTAAAAGAAAAGGCCATTGGTTTTGTGTTTGACATGGAATTAGACTGAAATCTAATTATACTAATAAGCGTCATCACTTGTCACTTTCCGTGTTATGACTATTGGGGCACACTTCTCCAGGGGGCTTTTATGCTTCTACCCATCTTTTTTTTTTTTTGTAATTGATACATAATAGTTGCACATGTTTTTTCCGACACATTTTGCTGAGCCAAGAATGCAAAGCTTTGAGTGTTCTTTCCTGTGGCCATTTCTGGGGGTTGTATTTCTAACAACAGGCATGGAGGGAGGAAGTAGTCTCTCCTGCCGGAAAAATAGCAGGTTTGCTTCTTGTTGGCTAAATACCAAGTGGGTCACCCAAGCTTCATGTTTCTCAGCTGCAACACAAACACACGTTTCACATGGGATGTCTGCGTCACCCTCCTGAGACTGATGGGCACAGGGAACAGGTACTACTGTGACGCCCCTTGCTCTGTTATGGATGACATCATCTTTTTTCTCTGTCAGAAATTTCATGTATTCTGGCAGCATCCATAAAGTGGCAATAGGCTAAGTAATCTGCCTGTAAGTAGAGTAAAACCAAATCCCAAACCCAACAATGTCTCTGTATACCAGAAACCATGTTGAGGACAGTATTTGTGTAGGATTCTTTTTGGTACCACCTGAGCACAGGGTGTGTATGAGATAAGTAATAATAAAGATGTGTTAACTAGCTACATGGCTGAACTCACTTATTTACCAATATCACAATGTCAAATATTGTGTTCTTCCAGACATAAAATAACCTTGTGACTCTAAAACAGACTTGGAGTTCACGTTAAAAATAAAATGGGAAACAATTAAAAAAAAATGTACAGCAATCCAACTTAGCATCCATGTGCTTAATTGTTACACTTGAACAGAAGATACTACTACTTCATTTCTGAACAATTTTATACCTTAAAACCTTCTTCCATATTTTTTTTTCCATCTTAAAATATGGGAGGTAGAAAAAGCATCATTATTCCTTCAGGGATGAAAAAATGAGTTTGTAACACAAACCCAAGATCATATACCTGGTAAATAGCTGAGAAAATTCTGCAACCTAGATCTTCACCCTTTACAGTTGGGACTTATTTCAAAATGTATTGCTATCCATAGTGTCTTCATTTATCCATGTTTCTTCTCTGAAGGCTTCCATTCATGTACCAATTTTAATGGATATAGTCCTGTTAATACAGATTCTTATGTATGTGTGAGGTTGGGAAGGAATACGGTTTCTTTATTGAATAGGAAAAATGAATCTGCAAATCTTTTCAAGTATGATCTGTTTTGAATAACATACCTTCTCAACTCCTCAATGCAATGAAGCTAGGAGACTTAGTAGATGCATTTATTTTAGTAGAAATTTTAAAAGCTACCAAAAAACTCAAGATTTTCTTTTTAAAAAGACAAATCCCACAGAGCAATATCTATTAAAATTATATTGATATGCAACTGAATTTTTGTATTGATTTATTTGTGAATGGGGCCAAGCTTATACCACTATTAACACAAAGCTTACTAGTGTTGAATCTCTAAAGTCCTCTTTCTAAATGCTTGAGAATTATATGCAAACTATTAAAGAATTGTTTGTTTGAACTAATTTTCTCTCTTTTAACATCATCTTAATTTATGATAATACATGCTATTTCATGCTAAGTGAAATAAATTGCCTGAATGGCAAACAAAATGCATTGAAGTGTTGTAGGAATCCGAATCATTCACATTTCCATGCTTTTTCAAAGAAAAACTTTGAGATCTTAGCATTTAAAACTTTACTTCAGTTCTCTGTATCTCAGCATTATTTCTTCCACAGTATTTAGGATTTTTATATGGATGTTAGTACAAAAAAAAAAAAGAGTTTGAACAATTTAGTAGTTCTTCTTTATGTGATCCAACTGGCTGCAAAAATAACCAGGGCCTATCAAGATCATATTTCATAATTTCAAATTTCTATGTAATTGATAAAGTCTCAAATTTTAAGCGGATGGAAATAACAGTCCACATGTCGAGGACTTGAGAGGAAGGGAGAGGAGTTGGATGATGAACACTTTTCTGACATAAGGTCATCAAATGCTCTCAGGGAATCCAATGAGTGGCACAGCAGCAGTGGGCTGCTTAAAATTCTCATTCAGGTCCAGGTGGATTTAGATATTCCTTGAAGACAGTTCTATGTGACCGTCAGCTCACCTGTTTCTAGAAAAATGCTGCCCAAGTATTAACACGTGCGAGTTGCCAATTTGGACGCTGTATAGATTTATTTTGTCATTATTAATTTTATTACATATCTAAAATAAAAAATATATAAGGAATTTGTTATTTTACTCAATCCCTAGACAAAATGAAAATAATCCGTAATAACACATAACCTATGTCTGGTAGTAGATCTGCCGGAGAGAAAGTAAAAGAGAGAGAAGAACAGAGGAAAGAAGGAACGAGTGAAGGAGAAAGGGCAGATAAAGGAACGTGAAAATGAAGACAGGTAGGTGAGCCCTCCTTCAAGGTTGCCCCCAAATGGTCTGTGTTCTTCCCTACACCACGCTCCTGCGTCGGTGCAATTCTGAGCTAGTTCTCAGATTTCTGGTCTGGAAGAGACGACTGAGTTAATGAACCTACCTATTTTTTACCTAATGCATAGTCTCACAGGCTTCAGTTTCAACTCTTCCTCAAACCACCAACCAGTATTCATGTAATAAAATCAATCACAGAGTGGCTCAATTCAATTCCAGCCTAATCCTGAATAGTTGTTTATGTATTATCTTCATATTAACAAAGGCCCAATTCTTATATATCAAAAGACATAATTTTTGGAAACCCTCATCTTCACATTAAGCCACACAAAACCCAATGGTAGGGTCTTCTTAAATGAAATTGAAAATACCACATGAACAGTACAAACAACCACGTACAGACCTTCAGAAAGGCTAGCCCCGCAAAAAAAGAAATATATTTCCTCTATCAGGGAGAACTCTCCTTTAAGCTCATTACTTTGCCATTTATAATCTATTTGAATGCCTACTTCTCTATTCCTAAGAATAGAGTTCTAAGAACATTGTCATATTGCATAATCTGTAGCCACTTATCAACAATCTTGTCATTTAATAGCAAAGGAGGTAGGAAGAACTAGATGCATAATGATTTCCCTCTTTCCAGGAAGGTGAACACACAGAGCTGCACGTGCCATCATTCCTGTGATATTACAGAATAGAATTATTAATATTACTAGGAAATTTATGACTGCAAAGTAGAGGAAAATAGAGCGAAAATCCAAGGGTAAAGTTGAAGTAATTCTGCTAATAGAGAAAGTAAGGTAAACCTTGCTGCAGACAATGTATTCGGCACCTCCCTGTGCTTCCTTCGGTTTTGCAAACCACAGTGACAATCTTGGAACATGCACTGTTGATTGAGAAACTAAAATTTATGCTGATTGTGAATCCAGGCTTGAACCAGATATTATGGGAAACACACACCAAAAGAAACACACAGGCTTCCATTGTCAAGGAGTTTATAATCTGTTTAGAAACTCCAGGCTCTGTTGCCTCTGATTATTCCTTCCTATATAGCCTTGTATGTGATCCACTCCAAATAGTTAGCTTCCCCTTTCAGAATTCAAATAAAATGTTCTAATTCATCAAAAAAAAATTTTTTTTTTAAATTGCACCAGGCAGTACCTTCCAATGACCTTCTCTTTCCTAATCAGCACAGCAGGAGGCCACACTATACCTTTGGCCCCTGCTGGCTTTTCCTCCTTCTTATAACTCACTACATTACTTTTATAGGAGAAGATGCTTGGGTATCCCCCTCTTTTCCAGAGGAAAATAAGAGGTTTGTATAATAGCAACAGACTCAGGTTCCATGACTAATCACAAAGACAATACCTTCACAAGATGCACTCTTGCTGAAAACCAATGGGATCGACTGTTTTCCTATGTGGGATGCAAGGGTTTAGGGCTCATGGGCTCTCCATTTCCTGCAGCATGAGCCAGTGACGCACACAATAGATACCTAATAAGAACGTGAACCAATGAATAAGCACATAGACTATTTGCCCCTGTGTTCCCTTTTGATAGGTCAACATCACCCAACAAATACAATACAAGCTTTTATAGACTTATAATAAGCGGGATAGAAGTAATGGACGTTTTCACAAAAGATCTAACAACAGTGTGTCAAAAATACTTATTCAAAGTTTTTATGAATGTATTTCTTCCCACACAGCTGAAAATTAGTGCATTAGGGACAAATTAAATCAAAGTCCATGAGTCAATTTCCTAGATTGCACAATTCATGGAACCAAAAATAACATATTAATTTCTGTACGATGAAGATAATTAACACTTAAAAACATTCTGTATTATCGACAAACTCATGGCTCATTTTCACAAATGGAGTTTGTTTCAATTCTCAGCTGTTGGATGATGATTTGACTTGGAGCAAAGGCAACATAATTGGGTAACAGCTGAGATGTGCTTGTTTGAGTGAGACTGAAAGAGTCATTGCAGGATTTCTAAGAGTGTGAATTACAATTCCAATGATATCAGAAGCAACTAATTCTGTTCTTTAGAAGTGAGGACATAAAAGAAGTTTGAGGTTTTCTTATTTTGAGCTTTAATTGAGGGCTAGGCTGTAATTCATTTTCATCCCTGAGTGAGTGGTAAAAACATACACAGCAGGTAATTCACACCACCTCAAAAACTGTTGGTGTGGTAAGAAGACTAATCAGGGTAAGCTTCCAGTAGCAAATTATCAGCTACAAATTAAAACCTTGCCTCATGCTTGCTAAAAGAAATCTTCCTTTTCACCAACACACATATGTGAATATTAGTAACTGTTGGATTGCAGCAAGATGGAAAGATCAGAGTTCCTACCTGCTTGCATTAAAGAGAGCCCTGGAAAGGTGCAAAATGAACTAGACTTCAAACAATGCTAA
Source organism: Galagoides demidoff (assembly GCA_963574575.1). Classification (NCBI taxonomy): domain Eukaryota; kingdom Metazoa; phylum Chordata; class Mammalia; order Primates; family Galagidae; genus Galagoides; species Galagoides demidoff. The sequence continues at coordinate 24,823 of CAUYQV010009870.1, forward strand.
ATTTTTGCTTTAAAAATGAAAAGTCATCATAATCCCAGGTGGGGTGGTATTTTTTCTGAGAACAGAAATGTAGCGTTGCACGCAAATAAAGAAGTATGCTTAGACTGCTAACAGACTTTGAAACAGTTTGTTTCTGCATAAGCCTCTTCTTGAACTATATTCCTTAAAATAAGAACAAAAGACTGCTGACTACAAGAAGAATTAATTAAATTTCTAATGCTAACTAATCTCAAGAAAATAGAGAAGGTTATTAAGACAAAAATTCTGTAATTTTCCTAGCCTTACGCCATAACCTTGAGGTAATTTAAAAGTATATTTTTAGCATTTAACCTTCTCAGTGATTTTTGCTTAGATGATGTTCAAAATTGTTTCAAGAAAGCTGCAAAGTGGCAATGATAACACATAAAGAGTTCAAAATGGCTGCACATATCTGATAAATATATACGCTATATACATAATTATGTTATTGGCTTAAATGACCATAATTGCACCTTTGGGCTGTAGATCCACTTTTAGTTCCATCTCTTTCTGAACAAAGCTGTTATACCAGCCATATAGACAAAGCTATGCAAATAGTGAAACTATTCTGTTTTACTGGGGATAATTTTCTAATATTCAAAATCTTGGTTTATTTTAATACAAAAAAATCAAAAGAAGAGAAAAATATCTTTTCATGGAATAGCCAAAGCAAATTTCCTTAAAAAACAAACAAACAAACAAAAAGCTGTTTTCAGAGACTTTGCCACAGCACTGTATTCAGTCAAATGTCTCTATCTTTTAAGGGAACTGAAGAGACTTTCTGGAAACTGAGATAAATTACTTGAGGGTTGCTGAGCTGATGTTCTGAATGCCAAGTTTTAAGCCTAAAGTGAATTTAAACACTATTATTGAAGCCTCTGGAGGTGGGAAGGAGATGTGGAGGAGAGAAGAGATTTAAAAATGGAAACCTCAATACAGCCTTAAACAATCTCTCTGTCATACCACCTGGCAAGTCATTCATTTCTTTAAATTCAGAGGTCTGATGTGGGCTGGTCCCTGCTTGGGAAACATATACAGTCCTGAATTTACTTTTACCATATGGTAGAGTTCTAAGAAACACTACTTGAGAAACACTACTAGATCAGGCATGGATAGAATTCTGGCCAATTTCATCATAGAGGGTCAATGCCTGTTTGTGGTGCGTTGTGTGTGTGTTCAGCTAGATTTATTAATATCGCTTCATTTCAGGCAAAATTAGGAGCAACCAGAAAGGGTCCAGACTCAACCTTTTTCCAACAAATTCCTCTTTATTTTTCCAGATCTGGCTACTTCGTCCTCAATTACACTCAAAGAAATACATATTTTTGAACTGCTTCCTGTTAAGTAAGACCATGGACTTTCGTGACAGGGACTCCTGGGAAATTGGATGTCAGGAGAATGTTTCCAAAATTTTAATCAGATTTTCAATTCCAATTTTCTTCCCCAGTGGCCTGGGAATCACACTGTTGTCCCACCATGAGGTATCGGCTGACATGAAGCTCCCCCCAGCACTCAGCCACCTTTGGACCTGGGCCAATCCTCTTGGGTTTGGGCCCCCAATGAAAGTTGAAAACAGAACAAGTCGAGAGGTCCACCTTTCTGTAGTGGTCCCTGAAGATTTCTCCTAAGAGTTAAGTGATACATAGGTCTCATTAAATCTACTAAGCTAACCTTTGATGTGTTATTCAATAGATGAAACACAAAAGTGTTCTTTAAAAAATCAGTTAAATTACTTGAAGGAACAACAAATTCACACATCAGCCCCATTTTTTTATGTTTGAAAGTGCAATTTATGGGGCTAAACGAAAGTAAATGTCATACCTTTAATTTCATAAAAAGTTATGTACAAGTCTATTATTCAAAATAATCACATAATAGAGAACAGCCACCTTTCTGCTCAGTGGGGTGCCATTTTATAGACTTTAAAATTCCCTAAGTTCAAGCCGCTTTCCTTCTAAATAATACATGTGCTAAATATGTCACATTAAAAGTGCTTTTGGCATGTAAATGATCCGTTTTCTCATAGAAATGCTTTTAAAAGAATCTGAGCTCACTTTTTTTCCTTTTCCTTCTTCTTCTTTCTTTTTTTTTTTTTTTTGGAAATTCTAAGTGCATTGAATTTCATTGTCCCACAGAACCATGCAGAGTTGAGCGAAGTGAACTGCAGGGACCAACCAGCCCTTGTCAGCCTGTGTACTTATGTATCATTTGAACTGTCAGAAGTACAGAGAGTTCTATTTGCTTCAACATTATTTTCTGTTCCAATCCAGGGAAAATTTTCTTTTTCATTCTTATTTTTTTCCCCCTGGAAATAAGCGTGAGCCAGCCATCCCAGGTCTAAAAGTTAGCGATTTACTGTTAAAACATAAGGCACATGTATGAACAAGTTTTCTGCGTATTCATTTAATTCTTCAAATTCTTTCCTATTTCTTCTGTTTTATACTGGTAAACAATAAAGCTGATGTTTTATGGGTGACTTAAGGTGATTACCCACCAAAAAAAAAAAAAAAAAAGAATTCAAAATTCTTTTGCATGAGATGGATGCAACTGAAAGCATAATCTCTCTCTCTCTTAAAGCTTCATTATATTATGGCATATACGGGAGCCTTCCCACACCGTATATACAGCCTACCAAGGGAGAAGCTTTTAGAACGTCTGAATTGATTATTCCTCCTCTCTCCTTTGTAATGCCATGTAGTAGAATTTGATGATATCAGCTATCTTCTGCTTTTAGAGATCTTTTGCTCATACTTATTAAAATAGAGCAATGTGAATGCAGTTTGCAATTCATTATGCAGTTTGTAGAAGTTATTTCTCCTAGACTAGTTCACTTCAGGGTTCCCTTAGAATGTGAACTTCCCCGTCCCTTTCTTATATAGAAAGAAAAAAGAATGTCTCCAGAAATGACCAGACATGATGTGTATAAAAGGCCTGAGATCAATTGTAAGCAAAGGAGCTGGTTTTAGAATAGGTTAATTTAAAATACAATCATAAAATGTATAAATCAGGGTTTTGAATATGAGTTGAGTTGCCATCCTTACCAAATCAAAATAGAGAACATTCAATTAAGTTTTAATGTCAGATAAACAACAAAAATATTTTAGTAAAAGTATACCCTGTACCTATACTAAAAAAAGTATTCATTTAAATTTAAACCTAACTGGACATTTCATATATAACCTGGCAATTTGAAATGTGAATCTATGTTAAAAGCCTAACTTTAATAATTCAAGATAAATCTTTTATATAAACAGACTTTCCTCCTTTGGCAATTTAGGCAGTGATTATCCATTTCATCTATACACTTTATCCACTCTGATACCAGTGCATTCCTTTTAGTTTTAGAAACATATTTCTTTTCTTTTTTTTTTTTTTTTGAGACAGAGCCTCAAGCTATCCCCCTGGGTAGAATGCTATGGCATCACAGCTCACAGCAACCTTCAACTCCTAGGCTCAAGTGAGTCTCCTGCCTCTGCCTCCCAAGTAGCTGGGACCACAGGCGCCCGCCACAACGCCCGGCCTTTTTTTGGTTGCAGCCATCATTGTTGTTTTTGGTGGGCGGGCTGGATTCGAACCCGTCACCTTAGGTGTATGTGGCTGGTGCCTTAGCTAGAAACATATTTCTAAGGAAGAGATTCAAGTATTTTAATAAAATATGATTAACCAGAATTCAGACAGGCAGATGCAGTAAGAGAAAGATGCCATTTATATGTTAAACTGGTCTTTGAAATATTTCCAGTGTGTCTGCTTTTCGGATATGAAAATTATTCCTTCCCTCAGTTTCTCCATTTTATCACTTAAATATATTTACCTTATTTCCTCTAACTGTATGACTGGATTTCATTCTCCTCAAAATATCAGATTGCTCCATAATTGCTTTTAGGAAGAAGGTTTTCATTTAGTGAGCACCTATTATGAACCAAGTACTTTCATGTTTCAAATTTTCTTTAATCATCCCAAGAACTCTAAAAGCTGGATCCCAATCATTATTCTCATTTACACATCTATCGCAAGGTACAGAGCTAACATATGGTAGTAGTATGCTCGGTAGCCACGTCAGTTAAATAGCAAACTTCACATTTTTTCCACTAGGAAAGCCTGCCTTGGAATAGGTGACTGAATCTTTACTTAATCTGTGTTTTACAAGGAAAGATAGAACTTGAGAAAAACCAAGACAGTAAAATCAAGATAGGAGTCTTGCACTAACTTGACACTATCCGGAGGAAACCTTACTTTTCCCCCAGTTGTTCTTTCAGCAAACCTAAAGTAGAACAGTTAATGAAAATTTTTCTACAAGTGCCTGGGATTAAGAACATTTTTCCCTACATTTTTTCTGCCCTTTCGATTCATTTCCATAAAATTGAACAGACAGAATTAGATACCTATGGAGCCCAATTTTAAAAGAAAAGTCTGAAACTGTGTCTGCATTAAAGCTTGTAACTTGTGCGTAAGCTCTCAAGCCACTTTTTTGGACCAGTCCCCTCTACAACCACTGGGAATTATTCATTAGTGTTCACAGTGCGAAAAATGCATGAGTAACACCACTGCATTTTGTAAAATGTGATTTTTGGCAGGTTGACTAAAATCTTGGCAAGCTTTACCATTTCCCCAAAATGTATCTGCATATAGGCTTACTGATTTTTATTGCTCTATCTGGACCCTCTCCAAATTCTCCCCATCCCAAAGTGGAAATAGAGAACTTCAGTAAAGGTTTCTTATAAATTAAAAAGCAATATTAGAACAGATGGAAACATGAAACTAGTACTTTCTGTATTATTTTTTTAAAGCCTAAAATATATTCAGAGGTATTTATTTACTATGTTCCTTTTTGATTTATTTACTGTGTTCATTTTTGATAAAAATAGAAGTGTTTTATAGGTTACCAGAAAGAAAGCCTTCATACGGAGTGATTCAAGGCATTCTAAGAGGATCCTTACGAAATTACACAAGAGGAGGTTTGGAAAAGCAATGTTTTTTTTAATATTATCACTAGTCAAGATTGTAGGCTAATACACACAATACACAAAATTAGTCCAAATAGACATGTGTGTATATGTGTATTATAAAAGATACAAGAGTGTGTTATGCCACCAGGGAAACAAATAGACAAAAGAAACATTGACAAACAGGGTACGTTTGCTTGTTTTCAACTATATTTACAATAGTAAACAATACTGAAATGGGATGAGGAGACTTTAAAGACAAGACTCCAAGTCTTTTACAAGCAATCTTTGGACAGTGCAGAGAGAATCACCGAGAAAAAGCATCATTGGGATGCCAGGCTGTTTTTCCCCCCACCCACTGATACCATCACCTCTGCCCCCCAGACCAGAACAGCTTTGGAGCAATGTAGAGAATATTAGAGAGGATTAATTGGATTGATGGTGTTGCTGACCTTATGAAAGACAATGTTACCACTATTTAATGTGTCTGGAGATCTGAATTGTAGAAAAACAATTCTCTTTGTGATATGAAGAGTTTCTGGATCCCCTGTGAAAGGAGTAGAATTAAACCTTTTAATTAAGAGATATAATTGCAATAACATATTTAGTCTATTCTAGAAAGTTGATAAAAATGTAGCATAAGAAATCAGGAATTTTCAGGGAGATGGCACTATCTTTTGTATTCTTGAGTGGTCAATTTGCTCTCAGTCTCTGAAGTAGATTTGTTTTTGGAGGAGAGAGCTCAGTGTCTTCATGAATAAACATTTGCCCCAAAATATTAAGGGGATACAAATGGATCAATGGTGTAATGCCTGAGTCACAGCGATAGGTCTCCCCATCACCTGAACAATGTTCAGTGTACTGGATAGGTAGGTTTTAGCGACTCCTCTCCTCTGCCTACCCTCTGCTTAATTTTCACTGAGTTTTACTTCTTTCTGTGCAATATGAATGCTCATTAGTCAGTTCTAATTTAATAATAAATACATGTGATGTTTGTTTTTCCATTTTTTAGATACTTCACTTGGATGGTCTCCAGTTCCATCCAAATTATTACAAAGGCATTAATTCATCCTTTTTATGTCTGTGTAGTACTCCAACACACATATACCACATTTTATTAATTAGTTTCTAAATTGATGGACATGTAGGTGGATTCCACATTTTTGTCATTGTGCATTGTGCTGCAAGAGACATTTGAGTTCAGATGTCTTCTTGATTAAAAAAAAATAATAATATTTTCCTTTGGGTAGATACCCAGGAGAGAGACTGCTGAATTAAATACCAGGTCTGCTTCTAGGTCTCTGAGACTCTCCGTACTGTACTCCATAGAAGTTACACAAAGTTGCAGTCCCATCAACAGCGTATCAGTATTCCTTTCTCTCTGCATCTATGCTAGTATCTATTATTTGGGGAATTTTTAAATAATAATGATTCTAACAGGGATAAGGTAACATCTCATTGTAGTTTCAATTTGTATTTCCCTGGTGATTATTGAGCATTTTTCATATAATTATTGTCCATTTGTCTTCTTTTGAAAAGTTTCTGTTCATGCCTTTTGCCCATTTTTTGATGGGGTCATTTTTTTTTTCTTGTTGATTTGCTTAAGTTCTTTGTAGATTCTGGATATTAGCCCTTTATTGGATGTATAGTTTGTGAGTATTTTCTCTCATTCTATAGGTTGTCTATTTGTTGACTATTTCCTTAGTTGCACAGAAGTTTTTTTAAATAGTCAAGCCCCATTTATTTATTTTTGTTATTTCTATAATTGCCACTGGGGTCTTAGGCATTAATTATTTATATATACCAATATCTAGAAGTGTTTTTCTTGCATTTTCCTCTACCAGTCTTATGATTTTGTGCCTTACATTAAGTCTTCCATCCAACTTGAATTAATTGTTCTGCTCACAAATAAACTTATACCCATAGTTTTCATATATATAAATAGGGTTTTGTGGCCAGGAGAAAATTAAGATAAATGTGGTATTTGGAAGTTTTAACATGAGTGTGATTTGTTTCTTGCACTGAGCTAAACTAATATAATATATATTATCATGAAGTTGCAAACACCTCAACTTTATTATTGAAAAATTCATTGTTGGCTTGGCACCTGTGGCTCAATTGGCTAAGGCGCCAGCCACGTACACCTAAGGTGGCAGGTTCGAATCCCCAGCCTGGGCCCACCAAACAACAATGATGGCTGCAACCAAAAAAATGGCCGGGCGTTGTGGTGGGCGCCTGTGGTCCCAGCTACTTGGGAGGCGGAGGCAGGAGACTCGCTTGAGCCCAGGAGTTGGAGGTTGCTACGAGCTGTGATGCCATGGCACTCTACCCAGGGGGATAGCTTGAGGTTCCGTCTCAAAAAAAAAAAAAATGCAATTCAGGTGTTGACTCCCTGTGCCTCCTCAGAGGGCTTTTGGGGATGCCCTGACTCAGGTGTGGCCTCTTTGATTGTGGTCTTCTTCTTCACTGACCTGGTTCTGCTCCTCTTTCTCGTACCTGATAGCTTTATGTGGGTCCTTGTCTGACTTCTCTTTACAGATATCAGAGCACTTTCTAGCTGTCAGCGATAGTTCAAAGTGTAGAGTTACCTGGTATTGCACAACAAAGTGCCCCAAAATGTAGTAGGTTAAAACAACCACCATTTAATCATAATATATCACAACTTTGCAGGTTGTACTGATTAAACCCTGTACTGGTTAGAGCAGTCATAAGCCCACACAAGGGGGAGGGAAATAGACTCCACCTCTCAATGAGATACAGATACAGAAATTTCATTAACCCTATTTTTACAGCTTTATCTATTTATATTCCTATTTTCTATTATTCTAATATGTTTAATTTCTAAACTTCAAGAAATATCTCTCTTGACCAGTGGCTCATGCATATAATCCTAGAACTCTGAGAGGCCACCGTGGGATTCCTTGAGCTCAGGAGTTCAAGAACAGCCTGAGCAAAAGCGAGACCATGTCTCTCCTAAAAATAGAAGGAGAGGTGGCAGGTGACTGTGGTCCCAGCTACTTGGAAGGCTGAGGCAAAAGAATAGCTTGAACCCAGGAACTGAGGTTGCTGTGAGCTACGCTGATGCCACTGTACTCTAGCTTGGGCAAATAGGGTGAGACTGTGTCTCAAAAAAAAAAAAAAAAAAAAGACTCTTCTTCATTCTGCACAAGCCCATGACAGCTGACTGAGCAAAATACCATATGTTTATAACAAATAGTTGTTTGTAAGGTGTACCATGATGCCAGGTCCATAGGAGTCACCCAGTGAATGCCGGATAGACAAATTACCATGTTAAGGAGTGCCCTTTTTCTATTGTATGGAAACAATTGGAAGATGTTTTGGGTTCTCCAGAGAAACAGAAAAAATAGGAGACAGATAAAGATACATGAAAGGGGGGTTGTCAGGGGAATCAGCTCATGCAATTAGAGAGACTGAGAAGCCCCATGACAGGCCATCTACAAGATGGAGACCCTGCGGTGCTGGTAACACGGCTCAGACCAAGTTTACAGGCTATAGAACCAGGGGAGCCAATTGTGTCACACTCAGCCTGAGGATGAAGGCCCCAGAATTCAGAAGGCTGGTTGTATAAGTCCTGAAGTCCAAAGGCAGGGACCCTGGAGTTGTCCACGGACAAGAGAGGAAGAGTTTATCCCACCTAGCAGATAGATATGCATAGTTGCCCTTTTTCTATTTTTGTTCTCTCTGGGCCACCAGCTGAATGGAGGTGCCTGTTCACACACAGATCTTTCCCACCTGGTCCACTCAGGCTCACCAGCTAATAATCTCCTCTGGACATGTCCTCACAGACACCCCCTAAATTAATGCTTTATTTCTTTTTATTAGGGGGATCTGCATTGATGGGGTTTATTATTATGGTCTCCATAATCTGCATTTATGGGGTACAATGTGCTGATTTCATAGACCATTTGGAATGTTTACATCAAACTGGTTAATATAGTGTTCACCTACTTATTTGTTGTGCTTAGACATTTATACTTGGCTGTGAATATATTTGACATGTACCCTTGCAATATGCACAGTAGGTGAAGTTCCACCAATGACCCTCCCGCCACCCATCCACCCCCCTCCCCATCCCTCCCTCTCCTCTTCTCTTCTTCTTTCTGGGCTATAATTGTGTTATGTCTTTCATATGAAAGTGTGGGTGATTATATATTGGTTTCATAATAGTATTGAGTACTTTGGGTATTTTTTTCCATTCTTGAGATACTTTGCTAAGAAGAATATGATCCAGCTCCATCCATGTAAACATAAAAGAGGTAAAGTCTCCGTCTTTTTAAGGCTGCATAATATTCCATGGTGTACATATACCACAATTTGTTCATCCATTCATGGCTCGATGGGCACTTGGGCTGCTTCCGTGACTTGGCGATTATGAATTGGGCTGCAATAAACAATCTCATGCAAATGTCTTTGTTGTGAAGTGATTTTTGGTCATCTGGATGTATACCTAGTAGAGGAATTGCAGGATAGAACGGCAGGTCTACTTTTAGTTCCCTAAGTGTTCTCCAAACTTCTTTCCAGAAGGGACATAGTACTTTGCAGTCCCACCAGCCGTGCAGTAAATTAATGCTTTACAGTTTCCAGGAATTCCTTAATACAGTCCAGCAGACATCTAAAATTAACCAGAAGGTATTTACCGACAGCTCCAATTTCAGCAGGAAGTAAGTGGACTCTGCTGAGAAGCATCTTTTCCATTTTACAAGCTATTTTCTCTTGGCTTACTGTCCAAGTCACACCTGCAAATTTCTGCCCCATTTCAAAATGGTTTAGCAGTTCCACAGTGGTTCAAATGGTCCAGGAGGACCAAACTGGCCGTCACTCTCTACCCTTGCGTGGCTCTGCCATAATCCTGATCCTGTAAGTCAGTGATTCTCAAAGTTTAAACTACTTTGGAATCACCTGGGTTGGGTGGAGGAGGGGTGCAGCGCCCTGGACCTTTACTTTCACCACCAAACACCTCCAGAGTTTGTGACTCAGCCGACAAGGATGGGCTCAAGGATCTGCATTTCCAACAGGTTCCCAAATGATACGCCTCTGAGGACCTCTATTTTAAATTATGTCAATAAATAGCATGTTTGCATCCATACTGAAATTGCTTGAGATGGATTTCTATAATTCCGGACTAAAACTAGAACTCAGGGATTGGTGATTCTAATCCAGATGTCACGCCGGTGCCTTCCATAAAATTGATGACCTGAAACCTTTTTGATGAACTGTTTCATTTAGAAAATAGAATTGTGAGCGACTGTCAGAGGCTCCCATGAAAATGAGTTACCAACTGCTGATTAGTGCTTTGGAAAATAAGGAGCATTATGGTTGCAGGTAAGATTTTATTAAGTGTTTTGCATTTAATAATTCTTCATTGTACTGAACAAAGAAGAATTCTTGCTCCCGTGTCGTTCCGTTGCTTAGCAATGAGCTCTGCCGGGCGGTCATGGTCCTATGTTCTCCTCCTCAAAAAAGAACAGTATGCCACAGGTACTTTTTAACTTTACCTCAATGCTCGCATGAAGAGGGATTCATAATCATTTTGTATTTAACCTGAAAAGTCTCAAGATGAGAAGCTTTCTTTCAGGATGTTGAAAAGGCACTGTGCCCTTTCTTCAAAGTGAAGCTCTGCGATTTCTAATCATTGAAGTGATTCGCCTTTCTCACAAAGACCCATCCATCAGTAAATGTAGATTTCACAGTTGGCCCATCCATACTCAGCTGTGGGCTGGGCAAGTGGAGGATTCAAAAGACACGTAAAAGAAGCTCTGTGGACACATTTTATACACTATAAAGCAGCAGGGGGAAGTATTATTGTCTCCCCTGTAAGATCTATGATGCCGGAGAAAGATAAGATTAACTTAGAAAGGACACAGCCACAAACTGTATAAACAGACAACCTGCAGTGAGCTCAATTAGGAGGCACTCCACAAAAAGCCTTTTAAGAATGCAGAGAGGGTGGAAATGAATAAGAAGAAGGACTGGCATTTATCAAGTGCCTCCCATATGCTGGACTCTTCAAATGCATGATCTCATTCAGCAGTCACAACAGTCCTGTGAAGTCGGAATTATTGTCATCCTCATCTTCAGATGAGGACGGCAAATCTTAAAGGTTAATTGGCTTGCCAGAAAACAAACCCAGGCCTGGGTTAAGTAAAGGAGCAGGCATCAAGGAGCATAGCTGGGTAAGGACCCACCCCCAGTCGCCCTTTCCTCTAGGGTCTCTTTGCATTATTCATAAATGCAGGGCTGAATTCCAGGCCTCCCTGTCCTCAGGGGAAAGGCCTAAACTTTAATTCGTGCTTATAAACCTTTGTGAATACTTATCCTTTCAGCCACCGGGACGTCCCCTGGGACAAAGATAAAGGAGGATTTCTTTTTATATTATCTTTGAACGATGAGTTCTGTCAAGTGATGTGCGATTTGCATAGAGGCATGCTGACCTACCAAAAGGCACCCCCTATTATTATAACGGTAGAATCACATCAACTTTCTCAGTATGAATTGTCAAGCATTTCTATCCAAACAATCTTTCTCCCTGATTGTCTTCGTAACATCCTGGGTCTTTTTGATTCAACTATTTCTTGAATTTTACTTCCAATCCTGTTTTAAGGTGCTCCAGCCTATCCAAATAACAGTACCCATATAGGATTTCACCCCGACATCCGTGCCCTAAGTCCTCATGTACACTTAGGAAAGCACAAGATTAAGTAGTCAAGTTTCCACCAGGCTTCTGTAACAAAAGCTAAGACTGGCTGTGTGCCCTCACTACCCGGCTTGGGCTTGGGGGTGTTTTATCTTCTACTGTGAGATGGTCAGTCAGGTGCAGCCACAAGTGGAGACTTAGGAGAGACCCAGGGAAACAAATGTTACTATATTCACAGTTCCTAGGGACAAAGGCACCCCAGGCCAAGCAAGGCCACATGAGAAAGACCCAGGGTAGCCCAGGGGCAGAAGACAGCAACCAGAGAATATTAGGTAGCTGCCTGGTGCCTATTGGGGTTTTTGTAGGAAAGGCAAAATGGTTTTACAACTGGCTGGTTTGGATAATTTCAGTAAGCTCTAAGCTATAGGAGTGGTCCTTAGTTGCCTGGTCCATTGCCCTGGGAAGATTAGGGCAGAGGAATTTATTTTTTCAGGTTCATGTAAGAGCACCAACAGCCAGGTCAAAACACAAAATATTCATTTTTTTGTTAGGTAAAGTCCCTTTTGTGGTTATGTCCCGCAAGGTGTGCCAAACACCCCCACACATTGCCCATTCAGTGGGAGCACCCCCTACTCCTCCCCCTCCTTCATTCCCCCTCCCCCAACTTGAACTGAATTGAGTTTTCCTCCTATGTGGGCATGCATTACATTGTCTACTGGCTTCGTATTAGTATTGAGTACATTGGCTATTTGCTTTTCCATTCTTGTGATACTTCACCAAGAAGAATGTGTTTCAACTCCATCCAGGATGTTACAGAAGATGTGAAGTCACTGTTTTTTGTTTTTTGGTTTTTTAATAGCTGAATGGTATTCCATGGTGTGCATGTACCACAGCTTGTTAATCCATTCCTGGGTTGGTGGGCATTTAGGTTTTTTCCACATCTTGGCGATTGTAAATTGAGCTGCGATAATCAATCTGCACTAGGGGAGAGGAATGTTCTTTCCCGGGTTGTAAAGGTCTCCTAGAGAAGGTGTGACCCTGCCCTGGTTAGTCTGCATACCAAAGGCAGGCGCCTGCCAGAGCCTTCTGCAGCCTGGAAGAATTGGCCAACCCAGCCACTCCCCAGCTAGAAAGGTTTTGTCAGATGTCAAAATATACAGAAAACCAAAAATGTATACGAGAGGTTTTCGGGGCAAAGAAAACCCAACTCAAGCCCATAGCACTATCACTTACCTTAAAATACCTCCGAAAATGTGAAAAGTAGAGAGAAAAAAGCAGGACAGGTTAATGTTTAAACCAACTACCAGCCCTGGGCTGATTGTGAATCCTGGGTTCTAGAACTGTTTTTTGCCCAACTTGGGAGGCTTTCAGAGTCAACTGTGAGAGACCAGAATGAAAGCAATCTAATATTATCCACCCCAGTGAGGGATGCAGTGACCTGAGAACCTCTCTACCCGGCTGGTGGGTGAGCACATCGCTGCAGTCCCTTCAGACAGCACATTCCCTCCTGGAGAAACTCTCACAGGTACAGGGCATCTCCCACACACAAGTCTTCATTGCAGGCTCGTATCTGTAATCCCAGCACTTTGGGAGGCTGAGGAAGGAGGATCGATGGCTTGTGAAAGCACACATAGTGAGAGTAAGGTAGAGGCTGTCAGACCAGGGCAGACATGGCACAGCTGGTCTGGTAGGTTTAGGTCTGCCTGACCTTGACCCCCTATCTCCCATTCTTACTATTCTGCAAATTTAGCTCCCACCCTAAATGCCTATCTTGAGTAGTTTAAGTGGATTGATTTAGGAGTTAACTTTTGAATTGGAATGTTCTTTTGGGTTATGGGTTATACTGATTATTATTTAGTATGGGTCCTGGGTTCTGCCAATTATTGTTTAAGATAAGGGTCAATATGGTCTTCACTTTGAACTTAAATGTCTAAAACCGTAATTTTGGAAATGAAAGAACAGAACAGTCTTGGAGAGGCCACTCTCACTGTTCTCCAGAATCCTGGCCTTCTGACAAATAGTTTGGTGGACCTATCCCCCATCTCTGCATATTGGCTGACAGTGACAGGCGGCTGGACCCTCTTTGTCCAGTAACACTTGGACCCAGGAGTTTGAGACTACAGTGAGTTATGATTGCACCACTGCACTCCGATCTGTGCTACGGAGCAAGACCTTGTAAAAAAAAAAAATTCATTGCAGCATTCTTTATTATAGTGAACACCAAGAAACAACACATATCCACCAAGGTAGTGGGTAGACAAAATGTGGCATATTCAGAAAATGCATATGGCGGTTCAGGACAGTAAATGAGTCCTATACATTAAGATAGATAGAGCTCAAAAATACAAGGCTGCACGAGAATAAAAGCAAGTTATGTAATAATAAATACTATGAGAGACCACTGTATAAATCTTAAAAGAAAAAATAAACTTACATAGAAAATCATCTGCCTTGTTTGTGAATATAACGCATACTAGTATTAGTAAAAGTAGCTTTTAAATAGCCTGGAAGAATATACATGAAATTCCTTGTAGTGGCTGCCTCTTATGAAGGGAGTATGAAATGTGGTTGGCAAAGGGTTTGCCAAAGGCACTTCCACTTTAGATAACCACTGGGTTATCTAACCACACCCAGTTAATAAATAACTTCTAATGTCCTTTCCTCTTTGAATTTTAGAGTGGGGTGATTAAGAACATCCTGCATTTCCGACAGAGGTTCAAGACTCGCCTCACTCTGATCTGGCCTCAGAATTCCCACCAAAACAAAGAACTTAGGTCCAGCAAATCCTTACTGTCCCCTCCAACAGGGCTGGCTTCATGAGCCCGAAGCTCAGAAGGCCCCATGCTTGGTTTAATGCTCTGCTGTCACTGTCTTGAATTTCTGAATAACTTTATCTTTGAACTTGTGTTTTCTAAGTGAAGTCCCAAGGCAGTGGAGTGTGTGAGCAGAAGAGATACACACCATGTGTGTGCCCCAGTTCCTCACCACCCCCTTACAGAGGATTTTTGTTTTTTAATTTTAATAGACAGGTCCCACTATGTTGCCCAGGCTGGACTTGAACTCCAGAGCCCAAGTAATCCTCCCACTTTGGCCTCCCAAGTTGCTGAGACTATAGGTGTTTACTAAACACCCAGCTCACACAGAATTAATAAGTGAAATAAAAACAACTAAACAACAGTTTAGCTCTGTGCTTCATTTCTACTGTTATGTTAAGAACAAGACCCACATGTGTGTATGAACTGCAAAATATAGATTGTGCAATTTCTGTGGATTCCACATATGAGTTAAGTGCTTTTATATTGGCATCTAAAAACTGGCCTTGCACAATATGAAGAGGAATGGTAAGATTTATGCTAATAATTCAAAGAAAGAAAGGAAATTGCTTTATATTTTAATATGTTTGCTGGTTTTCTTTTCTTGCTTTTTGGACAAGGAGACCCGCATTTCTATTTCGCATTGGGCCCCATGAATCATGTCACCGACATTCTGGCTTTTACATCTGGTATGCCTAGGAGAAATCAAGAAACTGGCTGGTTGCCTGGATAGTCATGAATGTTAATTTTATGTGTCAACTTTACTGGGCTAAAGGATACCCAGATAGCTGGTAAAACATTATTTCTGGGTATGCCTGGGAGGTGTTTCTGGAAGAGACAAGCATTTGGGTAAGGAAGTGAGCAAAGCAGATGATTCCCATCAATGTGGGTGGACATCATCCAATTTGTTGAGGGCTTGAATAGAACAAAGAGATGGAGGAAAGGTGAGTTTGCTCTCTTTTTGAGCTGAGGCATTCATTTTCTCCTGCCCTTGGACATGGGACTTCCTGGTTCTCAGGCCTTCAGACTTAACTGGAGGTTACAATATCCACTTTCTGGGTTCTCCAGCTTGCAGATGGCAGATAGGGAAACTTCCTGGGAGTTTTCTTGGCCTTCGTAATCACGTGAATCAATTTCCATAATCAGTCTCTCTCTCTCTCCAAAGCCAGGGATAACATGAGCCCACCCTCACTGAAGCCTGCTTTTCTCTGTGTTCTCAGTAGTCCAGGATTGTCTGGTAGCTGCACAGAGGTGGCTCTTGTCTCAGATGGGCATCACTTTGAGACAAACAGGGGTACAGGAATACTTCAGAAGGCCCCTCCCTTCACCCTAGCACCCAAGCTCTAGGCCAGGATATTAGTATCTTTCATCCACCATTTAAAAACCATATGGTATTGGGTGAATAAAGTAAGTCCTTGGTGCCTCCGTTTCCTCATCTGTAAAATGGGCTAATAGTGGAGTGTACCTCATTGGGTCATTGTGAGGATTTAGTGTGCTGCACCAGGTATGTAGGAAGCCTTCAATAAACATTAGCCATAATAATAATCACAAGGCCCCTCTTCCACTTGGGCTTCAGTTCCTGAAGGGGTAAGCATGTGAGGTAATGATAGGAGCAGGGGCTGGGTTCAACTCCAGCCCTGTGAGTGGCTAGTCATGGGTCCAAAGGGGTCTTACCTTGTTGGAAAATGGAGACAATACCCAACAACCTGCTTTTTTTTTTTTTTGAGACAGAGTCTCACTATGTCACCCTGGGTAGAGTGCTATGGCATCACAGCTCACACCAATCTCCAACTCTTGGGCTTAAGTGATTGTGATTCTCCTGCCTGAGCCTCCCAGATACCTAGGACTACAGGTGCCTGCCACAACGCCCAGCTATTTTTGGTTGCAGTTGTCATTCTTGTCCAGCTGGCCAGGGCTGGATTCGAACCCACCAGCCTCTGTGTATGTGGCTGGCACAATAACCACTGTGCTATGGGCACCACACCGACAACCTGCTTCTTGTGAGCTTCATGGGGGGTAACCTATAGGAGCCTGCCTGTGAATCTCTTCATCTATCTTCTCTTCAACAGAAGACCCGCTGGTCACCTATGTGCTGTCTCCAGTTGTCATGAAGAGCAGGCAGGAAGGAAAGGACATTTTAATCCTCCCTGTGCTCCTCGGAAATGTGAGAAGAGTTGACTGCTGCTGAGTTAAAGGTGCCACAAGCTGTGCTCTGTTCCTCACAGGGGCAGGGAAGGAGAACAAAGCCATTCGGAAGCTGTAGGTGGTGGAAATGGAAGAAAACCATGAGGCCTTGGGGTATGCAAAGGAAAAATAAGGCAGAAAAAGGAGCAGTAAGTCAGGGAAAAACCTACCCCCAGGATTTAAATGGCTAGAAGAGCAACTGTCTATCCTCTAAAATCCCTAATCTGAATTTCAGCTGTCAAGACCCCAACCAATGAGAAACCTCAGACCAAGAAAGTCACCATTTACAACTGGGAGCAAGTCCCGGAAGATAAGAGAGACTAAGACTGTGATCCCAAACTAGTGCACAGAACCCATTTCCTCAACATTGTTAGGCCCAGGTTAACATCTCCGGAAGCCTTGACTCTAACTCTGGTCACTGTGATGCGATCATCTTAAGGTCTGCTGCTTCCATTGATTTCCACAGAGCCTGGCACAGAACCAAGTGCATAGTAGGCATCAAATAATATTTAATGAGTAAATAAGTGAAGAAATGAATATCTGGGCAGCTATGAAATGGCATCAGTAATGGTCCTAAGGAAAGCCTTCCATGGGAGAAACAAAGCTTCCAGTGGTGAACTGCAGTGAGTTTGAGGGTGTTGCCTTGGCCAGCCATGTACAGTGGTGCAGACTGCGCACTGCACAAATACACTTGGCTGATATGGTAGGAAGTGTTTGAATTCCTGCCTGTGCTCCCTTTGCCAAACTGTGAGCCTGACCTAGGGCTTTGTCTTTATGGAAGAAAGACGCCTTCTCTACGGCACACAAAGACGCTGAATCAACTAGTATCGCCCTGCTTTGGCCAATCTGCTTATTAGCTATTTTTCTTTGGGAACACAAAAGTAAAGCACTGGTTGCCAGCTCAGATCCAATGATCAAGGAAGACAAAGTATAAAATCCTTTTTTGCACTCTGCGTAAATTTGTCTTTCAGAGACCTGAAAGACACATTTCAGCTTACCCGTTTTGGTTTGTTTTCTCTGCCATAGTGCGCATAAAAGCAAGCCCAGCTTTGCTCAATAAAGATTCATAAAGGCAGAGGTCCTTACCTAACCCCCTAACTTTGAGAGTAAGTCATTAGAAAAAAGCCCATTCTAATTTCTAGCCAGTGCTTCCTAGTAGCAGAATCTAACCAGAAAATAACTGGGAGTCTGAGAAATTCAGCTTCCAGGCTTCCAGTCCTTTGCAAAACAGAAGAAAACATCAAAGGACAGGACTGGAATAAGAACTCACAGGCAGTATCTGGCACATGTGAAGACTAGTTTGGAGGCTGTTGCAGTAATCCCGCTGAAGAGTGATTATACTTGAAACAGACTGTTTACAGTGGAGATAGAAGTATTTGTGTATCTCAGGCACACTCCCTCCCTCTCCCCCAGTGAGGAAACCATTACTCCCTTCTCTGAATTCCTTGGCAACTTCCCTGATGACTAGTTGCCACTTTCTCTCTCCTCCCACACCATGAGCTCCTGAGAAGAGTTGCTAGCTTATTCATCCCTGTACCAAATGAAATAATTGTATGAACAACATTTTAAACTGTAAAATGTTGTAAAGATAAGCTGAATTCCCTTACAGTTCTTACAAGTGCCTGAAAAGCATTGACTATATCAATAAATGACCATCTATGAACATCACACAATCGAATTTCAGTAAGTTTCTTAGTTTTATGTTTTCCTGATTTTTCCCCTCATTTTTACTTTTTATTTTCATTTTTGGTAACTTGGTAAGACTATCATTGAATGCAATACCCCTCATTAAAGTTTTGAAGAGTCGATAACTTACCAAATAATCCAAATGTATGCTCTATTGGTTGAAAAATGACTCAAATGTATTTTTAAAAATTACTGGGTTCTGTTTTGTTGGTAACACAATATCAGATCATACATTCTTTTCTTTTTTTTTTTTTGAGCAGAGCCTCAAGCTGTCGCCCTGGGTAGAGTGCTGTGGTATCACAGCTCACAGCAACCTCCAACTCCTGGGCTCAAGCGATACTCTTGCCTCAACCTCCCAAGTAGCTGTGACTACAGGCATCCACCACAACACCCAGCCATTTTTTTTTTGGCTGTAGCTGTCATTGTTGTTTGGGAGGCTCAGGCTGGATTCGAACTCACCAGCTCTGGTGTGTGTGGCTGGCACCTTAGCCACTTGAGCTATAGGTTACGAGCCCAGATCATATATTCTTAACCAAATCTATTTTTATATTAAATGGAGCTCACAATCTTTCATTTTTCTTGTATGTAACCATTTCCTTCTTTCTCAAACTATCTTCTTGTGGGTAATTTGTTGGTTTGTTTGTTTCAGCGTCTTGCTCTGTCACCTGAGCTAGAGCACAATGGCATCAGCCTAGCTTACAGCAAACTCTTGGACTCAAGTAATCCTCCTACCTCAGCCTCCTGGGTAGTTGGAACTATAGGTGAGCACTAGCACAGTTGGCTAGTTTTTCTATTTTTCGTAGAGACAGGGTCTCACTCTTGTTTAGGCTGGTCTCAAACTCCTGAGCTCCAGGGATCTTCCCATGTTGGCCCCCCAGAGTGTGCAAGCCACTGCACCTGGCCTTGTTTGAGTACCTAACTTTTTAATGTTGGCTAACTGTGCCCTTTATTGGCCCCCAAAAGGAAAACTCAGCTGGAAAGAAAGCAATCCTTGATTTGGTTGGTCGTGTTGCCATTTCACGTCCCCACCCCCCTTCACACAGAGACACCCTATACACAAACTACTACTGAGTTTGGCAAACAACTGATGTTGAAAAAACACAATCCTAGTAATGATGACACATTTTGAAATATTGACAAGGAAGCATTATTTGGAATGGGTTCAAAGTATCTAAGTATTTTTAATCTCCTTAGCTCCATAGCTATGGATGAATCTTATTTGCTGGATGTTATGAACACTTAGAAGATCCTGCAAGGGTCAAGTGAAAATTTAGGTTGTGGCTTGGTGCCCATAGCTCAGTGAGTAGGCTGGCTGGTTTGAGCCCAGCCTGGGTCTGCTAAACAACAACGACAACTGCAACAAAAAAATAGCTGACATTGTGGCAGGGGCCTGTGTTCCCAGCTCTTGGGAGGCTGAGGCAAGAGAATCGCTTAAGCCCAAGAGTTTGAGGTTGCTGTGAGCTGTGATGCCATAGCACTCTACTGAGGGGGACATAGTGAGACTCTGTCTCAAAGAAAAGAAATGAAAACTTAGGATCTGGACAGAGAGCAGACAGTGAGCCTTTAATATTATATGCTACATGTATATATTATTGGTTAAATAAAATAGAGTGAGTTAAACTGCAGTAAATAGAACCTTAATTTCCTCCTAGAACAATATCCTTAACAATGAGAAGTATAAGGAAGTATATAGAAAACCAACACCATATTTTAATTTATAGACTGTTTAAAAGAGAATAACTTTATGCCTGGAAAGTTTCATAGAAGGGAAAGACCATTGGATTTGTCAAAACAAAAAACAAACAGAAGACCCAGAACTTCCATACCAAGCCTAGTAGTTATTGATTATGCAATAACAGACAAGTCACTTACATCCTCTGTTCTTCAGCTTTCTATACCTATAAAAATGGATTGTAATTCTTAGGCAAAGACTGTAGTTGTTCCTTCATATCCATTCTTCTTGTCTGTGGTTAGTAAAGGAACCCCCAGGTTTTGGCTGGGAACATGGCCACCCAACCAAAGATACATTTCAGACTCCTTTGCAGCTAGGTGTGATCCTATGACTGAGCTCTGGCGCCAATGGAATATGAGCTGAAGTCATGTGTGGCACTTCTCAATGAAACCTACAAAAAAGGCAGCATGCCCTGTATTTCCCTTTCCCCTTTGCAGTAGCTGAAATATGGACCTTTCTAGATCACTACCTTCAGGTTGACACATGAGAAATAAACTTTTATCTTGTTTTAAACCAGGTTGAGTTGGTCTCTGTTAAAGTGTCTGAACCTGCACTCTATTAAATTTCTACTTGAAGGTGCTACAGCAGTATTCTTACTAGGAAAAAAAATAAAGATAGCCCCTTATAAATGGTAAATTACATACTCATTAACAAGGATTATTATGAGGTACCTGAGCATTCTCTCTAACTTTCATCTGCCTTTTAATCACAGTCTGCTATTGTTATTTAAATTTTTATGTGTGAATGTTTCCTCAGATAAAATGAAAGCTACTTGAAGCTAGCAACTTTTATGTGGATCACTAAATATTTATCTAACATGCACTGTTCAATATTAATCATTTGATTTTTTTCCATAGCATTCAGTTGGTGTTATATGTGAAATAAATGTTTATTGAATGAGAGATAGCAAAAGAGAGAGAAAGGGAAGAAGAGAATAATAGAGGGATTGGTGGGAGGTGGTTGGCTGATTTCAGATCAATGATTCTCAAAGTGTGGTCCTTGGGTAAACAGCACTGGTTTCACCCGAGAACTTGTTTGAAATTAATACTTTTTTCTTTTTGAGACAGAGTATTAATCTACTGCCCAGGCAAGAGTGCCCTGACATTAGCCTAGCTCACAGCAACCTCAAACTCCTGGCTTCAAGTGATCCTCCTGCTGCAGCCCCCCAGGTAGCTGGGACTATAGGTGCCCTCTATAAAGCTCAGCTAATTTTTTAATTTTTATTAGAGATTGAGTCTTGCCCTTAGTCTGGTCTCAAACTCCTGAGTTCAAGTGATGCTCCTGCCTTGGCCTCCCAAAGTGCTAGGATTTTAGGTATGAGCCACCACACCTGGCTGAAATTAATATGCTTGATTCCTGCCCCCTGCCTACTGAGTCAGAAATTCTGGGAATGTGACTTGGTATTTTAATAATCCTTCAAGGTAATTCTGATGCACATCAGAGTCTGAAACCCACTGCTTTAGTTGTTCTCAGACATCCTGTCTGTGAGTCTGAGGGACTCCCCTTGTCCAATGAGTAAAATTAAAAGACTGGTGTATTAGCCACATGATCATGTATTGAATGTATATTTTGCAAATGTTTAATTAGTTAATTCACATAAACCATTCATAAGAGTGGTACATAGCACATAGGAAGCCCCAACAAATAATGATCCTGTTTTTTATTATCATTACCAACAAGGTTCTCATCAAAATTATTGTTCAATCAGTGAAGCCATTTCTCAGGTAGGAACAACAGCACCTTCTTGAAATGATTAAAATGCAGCCAAAGATTTTTTTTAAATGGTGTTTTATAATTCCAATTTCTAGACACCTAAACCAGAGAATACTTCCTTAATTACACAAGATATATTTAGGAATGTTTTTATTACATCACTGACTCATAGCCTCTGCCCAAGAAAGTGGGCAAACGATCTATCTACACGTGAATGATTCTCAAAAACCAATGGTTACGTGAAAACAGCAAGTTCGAGGAATACTATCCTGTGCATCTAAAAAATACATACAGCAATATTATTTGTACACGGTACTTACCTGTATCATACGCATTCTAAATGTGTGGTGAAACTTGTCAATTTCAGGATAGATATCACTTCTCCATAAGGAAAAGATAAAGGGATGAAAGATGGGACTTTAGCTGTTACTATGACATTTTATTTCTAAAAATCAAAAAGAGCGAAGGGAGATTTCTAAAACAAAGATTACTTGTATGATTAGATATGAGTAGTGGATACCTGGATGTCTATTATAATATTTCCTGTGTTTGTCCATACGTTTGTATTTTTCAAAACATATAACCATAATATTAGAGTATTCATATTAATTTTCACATGCATTTTTATTACTTAGTAAAACTCAAATGTCACTCCCATTTTGGAAGCCTTGCTGGGAGCTCCTGGTTCAGTGCAGGCCTTTTTGGTGGCTTTCATCGTTTCTTTATTTGTGTACAACTTCGTTGTAAACTGTTGAAAGTCTCAGTTGCAGTGAGTGGTGTTCACTCTTTGTATCTATTCAAAGTGCAAAGCCAGAATGGCTACATGAGTATATGCTTAATAAATACTTATTCAACAAAGTAATGGAGCCAACTTACTTACGCTTCCTATAATTGCTGACAAAGTGTGATGAAGGTTGCTGATAAAAAGGAGGAAAGAAATGAACACGAAGAAAGGTACCATCGTGGGACAATACCCCTGAGAATCTAATTTGTTTATCAAATTCTCAGCAGCCTAGATTTCATTCTGTCTCAGTCTGCTCAAATGCCATAACAAAATACTATGGACTAGAAATGGCTTAAGTAGAACATATTTATTACTCACAGTTCTGGAGCCTTTGAAGTCCAAGATTAAGGTGCCAGCTGATTTTGTTGCTGGTAAGGGCTTTCTTCCCGGCTTGCAGACAGCTGCCTTCTCACTGTGTCTTCACACAGCATAGAGAGAGCTCTGGTGTCACTTCCTCTTCTTTTAAGGACACTAATCCTACCATGAGGACTCTACCCTTACAGCCTCCTCTAACCCTAGTTACCTGCAAAGGGCCCACCTCCAAATACCATGACAGTGGTGGGGGATGGGACTGCAACATGTGAGTTTCAGGGGAATACAAACATTTGTCTATAACATCAATCTGGAGTTAATTATCCACCTGTGAACATTATTACACAATGAGCAGGGCTCTGGGGCTTTTTACTCCAGTTAAAGACTCACATATGAGTCCAACAGAGAGGGGGAAATAGTTGCAGAATTGTATGGCCACATTCTTCTCAGCATGTTTCTATGATCAGTTCACATCCCCGAGTGCCAGGGGAAATAAATGAATTTCAAAGCTGATATGCTTTGTAATTCCCATCCGCTTGTCATTGTCACTGATTTCTCTCCTGTCCAGATGATAGAGTATTATAGAATTTTGCAATCAATGATAGATTTTTCTAACCTATTATCCAACCCTTGAATGGTCCACATCAGTTTCATGCAAAAGCAATTTCAATTTTTAATTATTGAAAAGGAATGCTTTGATGCATTCATTCCTTAATGTAAAAAAAATATACGTATACCAAAACTTAAGTGTGATTGGTTAGAATTAGATGTAGATAATTCCTCTAAAAGCCAATGTAAGAGCATTACCAATTATTGCAAACCTAAATAACTATTTCCATATGAAGGTGGGTTATGTTAACATAACCAGATAATTGGTTATTGATGGACCAAAGGGTATGTAATTATTCATTAACTGGACACGATGCTGATTCATCACTGTGCACATGGAGATCATTAGCCACATAAATAGGTGATCTGATTCACTTATGTAAGGCTCCACAGAAGGCTGCTCTTGCTTTTTATCCTTAAGTAAAAAAGATTGCATTTTCATTTTTAATCTGAGACTAAGAATTGCATATTTTTCCTCATTCAGAACGTTAAGCTTCCAAGTCTCCCATTGTCAAAAGAAGTTTTTGGGAATTCCTCCCACCTAGTCAGTTTCCATAAGCCTCAGGATTCAAACTGGTGGCTCCTCACGTTAGTCCTCCAGCAATAGGCTGCTCTTTCTTGCCATTGCTCTCTGCAATTTTAGCCTCGAGACACCAGTTTCTCCTAACTGCAAATTCACATGAATAAAACTGGGTGATAATCACCCAAGGACTCACTCACAAAAAGCCTAGTGTCAGGAGGATGCTATACTCAATATCTGGGATTTGGTTTTGCTTTTGTTTCCCTCCAGGTGATGGATTTGTTTTCCCCTATAACCCCTCAAAGATCTTTCAATTTACATAAGGTGGCATTGTAATGGTCATTGTAAAATTGATTTGAAAGCTAGGCAAGGGAAAATAAATTAGCAGTAAAGAAAGGTGAGTTGTGGACATGACCATCTGATGTCTTAATCTATTCCCAGGCTGCCTTAAGTCTGTTTCCCAGAGATTTTCAGTAGGTATAGGCCAACTGTGAACCACTCTCCCATCTATTCTTACTTATTACTACAAAATGCACAAGGAATCGTATGTAGGCATACATATAAGCCTTTACTTTGTGCCAATTTATGGTGGACACAGTTTAGGGCTCTGTTAAGATTCAAAAAACATAACAGTCATTTTTGAAAGAATGTGCACGTATGTGTGATATAAGAAATGATATGATTCAGAAAATCACAGAAAAAATACAATGACCA
This sequence comes from Galagoides demidoff, assembly GCA_963574575.1. Classification (NCBI taxonomy): domain Eukaryota; kingdom Metazoa; phylum Chordata; class Mammalia; order Primates; family Galagidae; genus Galagoides; species Galagoides demidoff. The sequence continues at coordinate 49,506 of CAUYQV010009870.1, forward strand.
ATAAATATTTCAAAAAATGTTCACATCTACCAGGAATTCAAGAAATATAAAGAAAGATGACAATGAGGAGCTGCCACCTATCAAATTAGAAAAAGCTTTTAAACATATTAATACCCTGTAGCACAACAGCTACTCACAAATCTTCCTTATTAACAACAACAAAAATAGAAAAACAACTCATCGAGGTATTGAATCCTACAGGACTGTGGTCCCCAACCCCGGGGCTGCAGACCAGCACTGCTCCTGGTCTAGAACCGGGCCACACAACAGGAAGTGAACGGCAGGCTAGTGATGGAAGCTTCGTTTATATTTACATCTACTCCCCATCACCTGCGTCGCCACCTGAGCTCCACTCAGATCAGCGGCTCATTAGATTCTCCTGGCACCATGAACCCTACTGCAAACTGCGCATGCGAGGGATCTGCGCTGTGATCCCTCACCAGAATCTAACGCTTGATGATCTGAGGTGGTGATGCAAGCGCTGAGACCCTCTAGTTGCAGGAGAATAAGCTCAGGGCTCCCACTGATTCTGCATTATATAGTGAGTTGTGCAATTATTTCATTGTATATTAAATGTAATAATAGTAGAAATAAGTGTAATGCATTTGAAATCATCCTGAAGCCCTCCCCCTCCCCCCAGTGCCCAGTCCATCTTCCACGAGACTGGTCCCTGGTGCCAAAAAGGTGCCATAGGACATATGGGGATGATATAAACCAATCACATAGGCTCACTAACCTTGTCAGTACCTTGTTTCTGCATATGCACGTGATGTAATTCTGTCCATGAGACTTAACGGGAAATCTGCCGGGGACAGTGGCATCCAGCCTAAGAAAGATTTTCTTCTTTCTTAAAAGGGACCCAAGATAGTAACTATCTCTCTTTTCTTGGCTTTGGATCTTGTTTGTAGACCTCTTGATCCAGGAACTCTATTTCTAGGTATTTATCTTAAAGAAATAATCAGAGAAGTATGCAAAGATTTACATTCAAGGCTGTTCAGTAACAATTAGGCTATTCTCTTGAATGGGGTAAACTTGAATAGAATCCATTTACTACAATGAAAAATTAGAAATGATCATAAATGTCCAACAATAAGAATTTGATTAAATAAATTATGAGAATCCATAAGTTACTACATATTCATTACAAATAATATTGCAGATAAATGACAAATTCTTCATGACATATTAAGCAAGCACAAAATAAAAAGTTTTAGAAATGTGTGTGGGTGTGTGTGTGTGTATTCCCCCAGATAGTAGAATACTGGGAGACTTTTATTTTCTTTTTTGAGCTTATTTGAACTTTCTAAAGTTTGTAGGATTGACACTTTTAATCTTTGCAGTTAAAATAATAAAAAGATGTTATTTTAATAAACCAAGGCACATCTAGGTGTTATAATAAAGCACAAAGCACAGGTAGCCTAACCCTAAGTGTGAGTGGGCTGTTCCCAGGTGTGCTGGGGCTGCATCCTGAAATGAAACGGGATTATCTGCTAGTGGTGGGAAAGGGCTACTTCAGTCCTAGGGGAGAGCATACTCGGAGAATCATGCTTTTGGGAGAATCAAACTCCTATTTTTGTCTACCATACCTTGCAGTACCATCTTAAGGTCATTTTATGGCCTTTCCTGCATCATACCCCTTACCTACTGCAGATATTAATATGACTCTAGTGTCTGCTATAGCCCCAGGACCCTGAAGTTGCAGCCCTACCCCTGTAGCTCCCAACACAGGATGGGCAATATTGTATGTATTAAACCTGTATAATTTGAAAGCAATTGGGAAAAGCTATCCACCTCCAAAACAGAATTCATTACCTGATGTCTGACAAGCCATCCTTAGAGATCCATTCTTTGGAAATATATAAGAAGAAAATTATCTTTTCATTCTCCCGGTGTTCCTTTCTTTCTTCCATTTGCATTTTTGTTTTTCTTGGCAATGGACAAGGTCCTGGTCGGAAATTGTTCCCATTCTAAAGGCAGATGCTGGAGGAGGCCCTGCCCTTCTTGTGGAGGCCCACCCTGTGCATAGCTGCTCAGCCAATCCCTGGGCCTCAGTCTCGCTCATTTGCATGCCCCATTTCCATTGGTTGCCAGCCGAGGGGGTGTGATGATGGTCCCCTGAGACTGCTCCCGCACATTTCTTTTGTTAAATCCTGTTGGGTCTCAAGCATGGAGCACTGTGGTTAGTAGTTTGGGGCTGGCTGCCAAGCACCATTTTTCTGTGGAATTACCCTTCCCCCATCCTCACAGATCCCACATGTTGATTGGTTCAGGGATGGCACCCAATACCAGCAGGACCTAACCCAGTCCCTCTCCAAGGAATCTGAAGTGTTTTCAATTGGGAACAGTTGTTCCTTGAATGGAAGCGAGGTCAGCTTGGTTACTGTTGGTGGTGACCTTTTCCTACTATCATGAGAATAAGAAAGTAGAGAAAGCTATACGCAACAAGAGATATAAATGATACTGGAGAGAAGTATATAAATGATACTTTGAGAGAAGCAGGCTCAAGATACAGTATTAAAGGAGACTACCTGCGGTAAGAAACAACCCCAAATCTCAGTGGCTTTACACAATACAAGTTTATTTCTTGTTCACGCAAAATTCAAAGGTAATTATCTTGGTTGGAGGGCTGTCCTGTGAGCGCTGTCCAAGTGGTGACTCAGGGATCCAGGTTCCTTCCATCTCATCTCTGTCACTTTGTGGTTTCAAGATCCCCCTGAAATCAACCAAGGCCGAAGAGGGGAGGACGAGAGAGAGAGATGAAAGATCACCCAGAAGGCTTGGTTAGCAAGCCAGGAAGAGGCCATGCATTGCTTCCTTCCACACTCATTAGCCAGAACTCAGTCACACAGTTCCACTAAAATGCAAGAAGGACTAGGAAGTTCAACTTCAGTTTGTCCCCACAAAGGTGAGAAGAAGCAGATATTCGTGAACACTAAAAGGATCTGCTACGTTCAGGGAAAGAGGACCTCTTGAATTCCCACAGCCCCTTGATCTTGCCCTAATTGAGACTTGGTTGGTCAAATCCAGTACCTTCGCTCAAGCTGGCAGAAGTAGGTTTCTAGCATTTACAATCCCCAAAAGGGAGGAACGAATGATCTAAACACTTTTCAGATGAAAGCATTTCAAAAATCTCATTTAATTTTTACATCAGGGCAGTGAGGTCACTGTTATTATCATTCTCATTTTGCTGATGAAGAAACAAGAGTCTCAGAGAAATAATTTAAATTGCCTGTCCCCAGAGCAGCTAGTAGAGTCATGGTTGGAATTAAATCCTCCAGACTCCAAAGCTGGGCTCTCTTGCCACTCGTTGTGTGCAAAAGCCTCTGGGAGGGAGATAATTAAGCTCCTAGCCCCTTAGTGTGAGTGGTTTTATTCGATTACTTACAGTCTGGAGGAAGAAAGAAAGACAGCGTGAAGCTGCCAGGTCTCAGGAGAAAAGGAACGGAGAGAGAAGTGAAGGGTGCGGAGAGGAAAGTCCAGGTACATTAGACACTTCATCTTCTTCCTAATTTTGCAGAGGTTCTGGTTGGAATTCAGAAAGAAAATCTGATCAAAGCCAAAGGGGGTGGAATCTCCTCTTGACGGCGCCCTGCATTTCGTTTTTGACATTGGAACACACTCCAGAGTCTGACACGAAGAACTTACAGAAAGCCCTGGAGGAAAGGAAGACAAATGGCGAAGACCTTGAAAATGGCACCAAGATTAAAGGCACTGGGTTTTCACAGCCCGGGTGACTAGGACAAGGATGAAGGAGAATTGTAAAGCCACCTTTGTGTGCAATAAATGATGAGATAGCCCCGGAACGACAGCGAACAGCTGCTCGGCTTCCTCAGAGCTAACAGCTGCCGCCTCTGCTGGGCTTTTTCCACCACTGGCTCTTTTGACACCCAGCCTAACAGAATTGATGATCAAGGCTCTCCCGAGTGGCAGCAAAGCCTTTGCCGGGGGGAAAGGTCTTTAAATGTTGCTGGAGCGAGAGGGGAAAGTGCCAGGTAGGAACAACCTTGACAGAATAAAGTGAACAACAGGAAGTGCTCAAAGCAAACTGTGAAGAGGCTGCGGACAGAGCTCTTGAGACAGCAGTTCCCAAATGTCCTTGTGGAAGTTTTCCATGGTCCCAGGTAAAAGGAAAAAAAGGACGATGTAGCAAGTTTCTTTTTTCAATGTACTCCATTTAAAGGACTGTCCTTTATCTCAACATTTCCTCTAGTTTTGACATTAAAATGCCTTTTTATGGAATGATAATAATAGAAGATGTTATTTACTTTTTGGGGGCCTCTGATAGTCACGGCAAAAATAAAATGTTGGCAATGCTGGATCAGTCCTCAGTTTATTTTTCTTTTTTATTAGTCCATGACATTTAAATGGCTGCTCCCCATTCAAAAATCTGAAACTTTTTAAGAATCGTTCACAAAGAAATAAAAATAAAAAGAGAAGACAACTTAGAAAACACCCACAAATATTAGAAGGATAAATCACACCAATTCCAAGAACAGATAAATGCTCAGAAGTGAAGTTAACAATAACATCTTTGAGGAAAGTCATAACACCAAACAGAAAAGGATGAAAGAGTTGGTTTCTATCAGCTTTAGGAATTTGAACTCTCTGCGCCTTTCAAAGACTCATTGAAAAAGGGAGTGGATGGCGCCATCAAGCCTTGGCTATTGCTCACAATTATCTTTAACACGGGAAACACAGTTGACATGAAAAACAAGCAGCCATTAAACATTTCAGAACTGATTACAAAATATTATCCAGCTACAAAGATTTTGACAACAGAGTAGTTCCCAATGTTCACAAGAATACTGAGAAAAACTAAAAATAGCAGCTTTTTGCAAAAAGTGCAAAAGAAGCGTGAAAGAATAGATAACAAAAATTCACAATGTAACTCTCTAGAAACAAAAGAGACAATCTCTACCCTCCACTTATTTACACTTTAGGACCTAGGTGCAGAACAAAACAGGACTATTCTGGAAGAAAGATACTTGGATTGAAGTGCAGGAGCATGTTTAAAGATAGGTTTTCCTCAAAATTCAGATATCTATGCACCAATGTAATTGCCAAGTGTGACTTGCAATAACTTAAATACAGTTGGAATATTAGTAGAAACAAAGAGTAAATGAAATGTAAAGACATTCACGTTCACTGAAAATTGAAAGCTTTCATTCTCTTGCCCCAGGTTTGTAACTTTCCAGTGGAAAGGGAAATGATTGAGGAATATTTGGGGAAAGGATCTCCAATTTATTAATCACCTCTTAAGGGCCAGGTACCAGGCATGAAACTCAGAATCTTTATATGTATTGTGTCATAAACTTCTAACAACACCATTCTGAGGTCAGTATTTTGGTCCCATTTTCTAAATGAGAACACTGAGGCTCAACGACAGTAAGATGCTTACCCAGAGTTTCATAGCTATTAAGTGCCAGAGTCAAGTATCTGTTTTCACCACTACTCTCAATATCCAGTCACCCTCTCTGCCCAGATGCAAAATGAATGATTATAGATCTGAGATGAAGATGACTACTTCTCTCAGAATTCTTCCTCCCATTTCTGCCCCCTGCATCACCTAAGTTGTTGATTCCAGTCCCCTAAGTCTGCCCTCCCTTATACTGAACGCTTTTATGAGCTCACCTTTGAATTAATACACATATCCCTTCAGGCAAGTACAGAAAGTCATTTGTATGTCAAACTAGAAGAGAATTAATCTGATCAAATAATACATAATTGTACACTAGTGAAAGAAAACAAAAGATCAACTTCCCTCCTGGGTAGAGATAACGGCCTCATCTTATGAATAATCTAGAAAAAGGAGCCCCACCACCTCCCAGGACCTGACCCCACCACAGCCCTCGCATACTGACTGCTCCCCAGTACACATTGCCAACAATGGAAGCTGATGCTCCCAAGGGAATATATGCCCCCCCGGCCCCCCAAAATCCACCTAAAGAATATCACAACAAAAGAAAAATGACAAATAGAGAAAAACAGAATCAACACAGTGGATAAATAATAAATGCTAAATAAGCATAAAAGTCATCAAACAAATGTGAGGCCATATTGGTAAAATGAAACAAGAACTAGAAGAATAAAGAAGAACCAAGTGGAAA